>CM035413.1:7962161-8034661 GCA_020310875.1 Ceratopteris richardii | reverse complement strand
CTGGTTTTGGTCATTTGAACTTCAATAGTTTGCTTTACTTGCAAAATAAGGACATGGTTATTAGTTTTCCCACACTTCAATCCATTGAAAACATGCATGTGAAGATTGCATTCTTGAAAAAATGCATCGTGCTTCTTTTCCAAAACATAGTCATACACACACTACAAGAAAATCACAGCTTGTTCATAGTCATGTATGTGCTCCCATCAAGACTTCATCTTTTGGGAAGCATGTATATTTTTTTACCTTCATTGATGATGCTACTCGCCATACATGGGTGTATCCTATGAAAGCAAAGAATGAGGTATTTTCTTGTTTTAAAGCATTTTTAGCTATGGCAGAAATGTTTTCTTCAAACAAGCTTTTGACTCTACGCATGGATCATGGTGGTGTGAGTTTAATGCTTTTCTTCGTGAAAGACTTATTTCACACCAATATGTGGTGTCATATACACCTCAACAAAATAGTGTTGCGTAGCATAAAAATAGAAATCTACTTGAAATGGCACGATGTATGGTTAAAGGAAAGCATCTTCCTGATAAGTTTTGGATGGAAGCCATCATGTGTGAAAAGTATGTGTTGAATCATTTCCCTACAAAAACATTGAGAGTCATCACTCCTCATCAGACTTGGAATGGTCATAAGCCTATGGTTATTCATATGCATGTGTTTGGTTGTTTCGCATATGCTCTTCTGCCATCACAACAACGTCAGAAACTTGATGAAAAGGCAAAGAGATGTATATTTGTTGGTTATAGTGCTAAAAGTAAGGGATATCATTTGTACCATCCATTGATGGACACAATTATTGTGAGTCGAGATGTGGTATTTGCTGAAAATTTGGGTTTCCCTCTACTTGAATGCAAAAAATAGCCAATAGTTAGCTCACAAGATGTGTTCGATATACTCATGCCTTTGTTCCAAAATCATGTGCTTGACTATGGCCATCTAGAGCAGCCAACTAAGGCTCAAAGAGATCCCGACATCTAGGTGTCTCTTAGATAAGAAACCTCATCATGACCATCTTTATCAAGCATAAAAGGCTTTATGCAAAAACATAACCGCTATATCAATGACCACATAGAAGTACACAAGTGGTATCCACAAAAGTGTACATAGCATATATGTGCTCAATATATGCAATAAAATGACACCGAAAGGCTTAATGCATAGCCCAAAAAAGTAGCCACCAATACCTGCAAGTGTTTATCAACTCTGTTGTTTAGGTTCAAAAACCTGCATACTTTTGTAGTGGCTACTCCGACCACAAATGAAAACCTTTTGCGAAACCTATAGTTTTATGAGTGTGGGTGAAAAACCGGCTCCGAAGGTAACTACTTATTTTCAAAGAAGTAAAAAGAACACTCTTCTTGATATTCTTGAACCTGTGTGAAGAGACCTATGCATGAAAGTACTCTATAATGGCTCCAAAAATCACCTCAAAAATGCTTCAAAAATAGGCTTTGAAAGCAAAAAATGAAGATTTGAGGGACCAAAACATGTTCAAGGTGATGTTAACCTTAGTATTTCCCCTTCTTTAAACACCACAAGAATGTAGCTTAGTGGCAAGAGATTACCACGGTTAAGCGAGCTCCGAGGGGAATAGTACCGAGATGGGTGACCTCCCGAGAAGTGCCGAGAACCTCTATAATCCTTGATCATTGAGGTCCTTCCTCGTGCCCAACCAACGGAACCAATGGTGACTTTGGTGACTCGCATGAAAAGGTATTCCAAGTTCTATGCCTTGGTCACTACCTTAGTCATAAGCCTTTGGTGGGTGGGAGAGTGCTTGCTTTGCTCACACAAAAGGAACAAAGCTTTTGTGTCGAAATGCTCTGATACTAGTTTATTTTTCATTCAGTGATGAAACATGTGACTGGCCATCCATGTTTATTATTTTATCAACTGAGGTCAATTGCTTTTTCAACTGAGAGGCATGTTATGAATTATGTAATATGTTGAACAAGGAATTGTTGAAGAGTTACTTTATTAATGTATTAATGTGTTTTGGTGTTTTGGATATAGCAGATGAAGGTTCGAGAGGAGCGTGAAAGGCATGAAAGGGCGGACATCAATAATCCGAATTATAATTTAGTTAGCTTGTAAATAAATCTACATAGAAGATTCTATTGTTAGAAACAGTTAGAAAAATAGTGGTTAGAATAAGGGTCATTGTGGACTGCAATTTTTGATATTGAAAGCAAAGGCTTTCTAGAAACGTTACCAACTTTTAGTTTCACACTTGCTTTTCAAAGCCGCTCTCATGTAACCACTCTTTTAAACATAATTAAAAATTCCTATAAATAAATGCACTCTGTGGACTGTCGAAACAGAGTGCATGGGGGAGATTGCACCCAATATTGTGTTCTGTCTCGTCTCCTTGCGTATCTATTTCTCTGTGTTTTATTTGGCATTCATAACTTTGTGTGCATGTGAGATAAGATCCTGACAACAACATATATATAAAACACACATGTAGATACATACAAATCACACATACATGCCTATATGAACACATGTATACATATACATGCATACAAAATTATAAACACACTTGCATATATCACACAAATGCACATGCTTACATACATGTATGCATACTAACATATGCATACATATATCACACACATGCATACCCATATACACACATGAAACACACATATGTGCATACTAACACATGTATACATATAACACACATGAATACACACACACACATGCATACATATATGAGAGAATTTTTTTCCTCAAAAATAAAGCTATAAACAAAATTTTAGGCATACCCCTGAGCTTCATGTTCTAACTTAAAAGAACATGTTTTCATCTATGTGGTGGGATTCACCTATATTCTAGTTGAATAAAGGAGAACCTATTGTCTGATACCCATTCAAATGATTTAAGGTAAAGATTAATAACTAGAGTAGGATCTACTATCTAATCTACTCATGTGTTTTCATTATTACCATCATTTTGGTAAGATATCAATATATTTTCATCTTCATTATTTCCTTATTGATTTCTATTATTTCTTATAGTGTTAAATGTGTGTTCTCATAAATGACATCATCTATTGATGGACTAATATTGATTTTTGGTAATTCTTCTTCATCATCAGTAGAATCAGCATGTAGCGTATTATCATTTTCATCAAGTAGATTATTATCGTTGTCATGTAAAATGATTCTAATTTCTCTTTGAGATGCCAATATATCAATATCTGATGATGAATCATCAACATGACTTTCTTCAATCTATGTAACAATAAAGTGTTCAAACAATGACTGGTCTCTAGGTTGAACATGAATGAATTGCCACCAAAGATGAGCATCAGGGCGTTTATGAAAAAATGCTTGTTCAATATGCATAGGAAGAATATATGGTTCTCTAGTTAATCACTTTATTTTCAAAGAATCGATTGCCCAAAACCCAAATAATTCCCTTCTCAATGTGGAGCTACTACCTTTATGCTCAGCTCAAAACCAATCAATCTTCAAAAATAACCTATAAAAAAAAAAAACAAAAATGCATTATTACGTACTTAACTAAATAATAAACTATATCATAAAAAAATAAATTTTTTTTTACATGTTTGAACATACAAAATGATTTTCGTAGATATCAAAAAAAATTTCTACATAGCCCAGTTTTGTTGATATATTTAGGTAATGATGTGTGTGAACACTCTAGGACCAGTAGGGCACTTTTTTCCCTCTTCAGGAGGTTTTTTCCCCCCGGCTTGTATATACGCCTATTGTGCTAACGGGCTACTTATTGTTTGTACATTCTAGTGGTAATACATTCAATATTGTGTGTTGTGCTCCAAGCTTCTTCTTCTTCATTGTGATGTTCGCGTGCTTTTGCAGACATCTAACTCCAACAATTAGTATCAGAGCAAGTCATCGATTCATCCAGGCTTTCGTCGACACCTCTCCTATTGTAATCTTAGAATCACACAAATTTGGTCAGCATACTTAGGTTGTTTCAGAGATCAAAATAGCTTCACTATGTGGTGTCGAAATCGTGATCTTAGCTCATTTGAGCCTCCAAAGCCACTATTGCAGCACTTGTGTAGGCTATTTTGTCTTTTTGTGCCAAAGATATATACCAGTTTCGGTTCGCTAGTAGAAGCATCTCAAAGTCTGCTATAGGTTTAGCAAAACTTGTCAGGATAATTATGTTCAACTTTTTCAAATATAGTTATTTTTCTACATCAGGGTATTTTAATCAGTGTCCATGGTTGAAAGTAGTGATGTATTTTGTATGTTGGCTATTGAGGATAAGTTGGATGGTATGAATGATGCATCATGTTCTAGTTGCAAAAGGACTATGGAATTGTGCAGGGTGTTGAAAGACATCCTATTACACTTGCAAATACAGGTACTACAAATACAAGTATTGAGGCTAATGCAGATGGTGTCGAAGATGGTGATATTCTGCAGATTCCTGTTTGTGTTATTGTTTCTTCTCCACCTACTGTAGAGAAAATTTTTTGGGATGAGAAAGATGCTCAGGTACATGCATTGATAGCTTTGTCTACACTTACCACATTGTTCCAGGCTAGGAATGAGGCTCGTGTTGCTTACCTTTGAAAACAATTGGAGAGTGGGCACATGAATGAAGGTGATTTTGAGGATAGTTTTCTAACAAAGATCAAAGATTTGAAGGAATGATTGATTTTTGCAAATGAAGTCCTTCCTGATAGTTCACTTGTATAGACTATTGGGAATGTTCTTCATTAGAGTTTTTCTTCTACTCTTTGTTTGATGATGAAAGGCACTCCAAATGCCTTAACATTTGAAGAGTTAGTTTCCGTTTTGTTGTAGGAAGACCAATCTAGTCAGAACATGTCTATTATGCATGTTGTAGATCAAGCTTTTCTGGCTAGTCAAAAGGGCAAAGGTAAATGGAGCTCTTCTACTAACAAGCAAGAATCTGCAAAATGATGCACAATCGAAGAAGGAAGACAAAAATGAGAAGAAATTAGGAAAGTAGAGATTGTTTTGCAAATATTGTAAAGCAAACAATCATGTAATTAAGAGCTGTCAAAAATTGGCTGCTAAAGAGGCAAAGAAGAAAGAGGCTTGCATGGTTGTTGCAGAGGCCTCTACATCGAAAATAGAGTCTACTAATCTTGCACAGGATGAAGAATGGGCGTTTACTATTGTTTGCAGTTTTGACCCACCTTCTCATAGGCACTGCATGTCTACAATAGACATCAGATGTTTAGTACTTTAATAGTGGGGCGACCAAACATATTACCTCGCAACATAGTTTCTTCTCTTCACTCAATCCTGCCCCTATATGGAATATTGTTACATGCACCAACAACTCCTCTTATCCTGTTATGGGAGTTTGCAAGATCATTTTGACTACTACTGATGGTAGTTATTTTACATTCTGAGATGCTTTATTTGTGTCAAGATTCAAGAAAAAACTATTATCGATTTTTGCATTAGCCAAGATTGGCTTTGTTGTGAAATGTGTTGATGACAGATGTACAGTTCATGATCTGTCAAATGGCAATGTCATTATTGCTTTTGGCATTTTATGTCGTGGGCTGTATAAGCTCATAGACTATGAAAGATCTTTGAATGATTCAGCATGTGCAGTACATGATTCTCAGGCTATGTCAGATACAAAGCTTTGGCATGCACACTTCGGTCATCTGAATTTTGCTAGTTTTCTATGCCTGCAAAAATTTGAAATGGTGTCCTCTTTGCCCAAAATTGAGGCACTTGGTAAACATGTATGTAAAGGCTATATTTTGGGCAAAATGCAGCATTCCTGCTTTACAAAAGATGGTTCAGTTTGAGCTACTTAGAAATTGCAGCTTGTTCACAGTGATGCCTGTGGTCCTATGCAGACACCCTCTTTTGAAAACTATCTTTACTTCATGACTGTCATTGATGATTTTTCCATGCATGCATGGGTATATCCATTGAAAGCAAAGTCCAAAGTATTTATGTGCTTCAAACAGTTTTTGGTTTCAGCTTACAATCTGTCAACATGTAAAATAGGCACCCTCCATTCTGATCGAGGGTGGGAATATATGTCTTTTGACTTTAATGCAATTTTGGCTGAACGTGGGATAAAACATCAGTGTAAAGTGCCGTATACACTTCAACAAAATGGAGTTGCTAAGCAAAAGAAGAGGTCACACATGGAGATGGCGAGGTGTATGGTCAAGAGTCAGGCTTTACCACATAGTTCTTGGCTTTAGGCTATTATGTGTGCAACATATGTACTTAATAGACGCCCCACTAAAGTGTTGTAGTCTATCACTCCATATGAGTCTTGGCATGGTCACAAGCCATCTGTTGCTCATCTGCATGTTTTTGGTTGTTTGGCATACGCATAAGTGCCTGAACAACATCACGAAAAATTGGATAATAAAGCAATAAAGTATATTTTTGTTGGGTATAGTTCTAAAGTAAAGGCTATCATATGTATCATCCACAAACTAAACACATTTTGGTTAACGGTGATGTTGTTTTTGTGGAAGATGTTATTTACTTGTTACTTTCATGTACTATGGAGACATCTATTAGATCCAAAGACATGTACGATACTTTGCTGCCTCTGTTTATAGGTGGACAGTCTAGTCTTAGTCCTAATGAGGCAAATTCTCAGCCTTTGTAGGTTTCATGTGATGATGCAAATCATTCCATTTCTGATGAAACTTTACATGATGCACTTGTTGATGAGAGAGCAGATATTGAGCAGGCAAAAAACCATGCCAAAATGGCTTCTAAAAACTTTACATGATAGCAAATTAGATGCACATCTATCATATTGTACTCGATCAAGCTCTCATAGTGCCTCTTTTGCATCAGATTGCTATGCTATGACTGCATCTAGTCTCTATGATGAGATTGAATCTGTTTCATTTGATGAAGCACAAAAATTTTGAACATTGGATGGCTACAATGCAATCTGAATATGATGCTATGATGAAAAATCATACCTGGTCTTTATGTGACTTGCCTCTTGGCAAGAAGGCCATTGGCACTAAGTGGGTATACAAGCTGAAGTGTAAACCTGATGGAACAGTGGATAGGTATAAGGGTAACCTTGTTGCAAAGGTTTATGCATAGGAAAGAGGCATTGATTTTGATGAAACCTTTGCTCATACTTACCGAATGACTACTGTTCATAGCATCTGTGCACTTGTAGCTCATCATGGTTGAGATGTAGATCAGTTGGACATTAAAATAGCAATTTCGAATGGTGATTTTCATGAAGAAGTGTATGTTTTTCAGCCCCGTTGCTTTGTGTAGAAAGGGCATGAAAACTAGGTGTGCAAGTTAAAGAAAGCAGTATATGGTTTAAAGTAAGCAACACGTGCTTGGTATGAAAAGATACATGCCTATTTGATTGCACATGGTTTTGAGAATAGTCCATTTGAAAGCACCTTATATGTTAAGCGTGCTAATGATGTGCTTCTGATCATTGTGGTGTATGTTGATGACATGTTGCTCACTGGTCCTCATGACACACATATTGTTGATTTTAAGGTTGATTTGCATGCCTCATTTGAGTTGTCTGATTTGGGTCATTCATATCACTATTTGGGCATTCGATTTATGCAAGTTGATTGTGGAATGGCTTTGCATCAAACAAAATATATTGGAACATTATTGCAACATTTTGGCCTTGAAAACTGTAAGCCTATTGCCACTCCTATGGAGATAGGTTTACAATTGAGTCTTCATGATTCTAGAGATGCATTTGATGTTGTTCTCTATCAACAGGCTATTGGATGCTTGATTTACTTATGCATTACTCGACCAAATATTTAGTTTGTTGTCTCACAGATGAGCAAGTTTATGGATTTCCCAGATGTTAAGCATTGGTAGGAGGTTAAGCACATCTTTCACTACTTGATTGGCTACAGGGCCACTAGATTTGCATGCTTTTTCTAAAAGTGATTGGGCTTTTTCTAACACTGATTGGGCTGGTTGCTATGACACTCATCACTAGTGGTTTTTGTTTCATGCATGGTAGCTCATGTTTATCTTGGTTGAGCAAGAAGCAACCTACAGTGGGCACTTCAAGTTGTGAGCCTGAGTATAGGATAGCTTTCACAACGACTGTTGAGTTTGTGTGGCTCAAACGCCTGATGGCTGATTTGGGTGTTGGTCAGTCTTTTGTCACCACCATCTTCACTCATAGTGAAAATGCATTGGCAGTTGCGAGGAACCCTGTGTTCCATGCTTGCACTAAGCACATTGAGGTGCATAATGATTCTGTCAGGGAGAGGTTCTCTGCTGGCGAGATCAGCTTGGCATATGTGCCCACGCAGAAGAACATTGCATACCTTTTTATGAAGGCTCTGTCTAGCGAGAAGTTTGAAGCTTCTTGAAAAGCTTTGGGCTTACTTCCTTTTGTGGATTGATTCCACATAGCTTGGCACTTCCTTATACATGAGTGCTAGCTTCTTGTTCATCGCATCACTCCCAGGGGGGCTTGTTGATATATTTAGGTAGTGATGTGTGTGAACACTCTAGGACCACCGAGGCACTTTTTTCCCTCTTTAGGAGGTTTTTCCCCTGGCTTGTATATACCTCTATTGCCCTAATGGGTTACTTATCTTTTTTACATTCTAGTGGTAATACATTCATTGTGTGTTGTGCTCCAAGCTTCTTATTCTTCCTTGTGCTATTCACGTGATTCCACAAACGTCTAACTCCAACAAGTTCTCTATCTATATGGTTCATATCTTTTGACCTAGCACATGATAGTTGCTTGAAAGGAGCAACAATGCTAGAATCCTCTATTTTATGTAAAGAAACAATCATTTTGATTCTAATATGTTGTCCAAAAGACCACATATTTATGAACATTTGAGCCTGCAATAAAAATCAAATTATTAAAGAGAAGATAATATACATATATATGAAAAAATAGAATATTTTTAAAATTAAATTACCTTTCTTTCAGAACCTCTGATGATCTGAGATTTTTTCATTATTTGCATTGGCTCGTTGCATACCAATATATAGTCAATCCGTGAAAGATGATATAGTTGTATTCTCATTTCCATCGAGATTACTTCTATATCTTTTGTTTCACCATGTGTTACTTCTGATATTTTGAAGTTCCTATTCATAGCTGCTAACAAAGGCTTGCATGCATTCATTATTATATGCTACAAAAGTAGAAACATCACTTTTCCTTCCAATGTAAATTAAAATGAAACTCCCTTACCTGATAGTACCTCATCTCTTATTTTTGAGGAAGACTCGTCTTTTACTTAAGAGATTTTGAAGTTCCTATTCATACTTGATAACAAAGGCTTGCATGCATTTGCTATTATATGTTACAAAAGTAGAAACTTCAATTTTTTCTTACAATGTAAATTAAAATGGAACTCCCTTACCTGACACTACCTCATCTTTTATTTTTGAGGAAGACTCGTTGGTCCATGCATGTGGAGCTTCTTCATGAACTCTTTCAAGGTATTCACTAACATAGTACATACACTCAAATATCTATCCCTTTGCCATAGATCCTTCTAGTTTTTCTCTTTGTCTCACATAACCTTTTAATATTCCCATAAATTGCTCGACCCAAAACATCCATCGAGTGTTTACAACACCCGCAATCTCTATTTCATCCACAAGATGGACTAATAAATGAACGTGAATATAAAAAAATAATGTTGGAAGCTTTTTCTCCATCAAACATAGTAGCTCCCTGCATTCACATTTCTTTTGTGGGATTGAGTCTTTGTCAATCTCTTTTGATCTAACTCACCTATTATTATCATAAATTAAATTATAAAGAAATTGTTTTGTAAGTAAAAGATAACAAATAGTCTTATATATTAAATATAAAATCATAATAATTACCTTCTAAGCAATCCAAGATGATAGATCACATCCCATACTCCTTTCATTGTAGATCCATCAATAACCAGAGGTAGAATATGCTTCAAAAATTTATGTCAATCCTGTGTCTTTAACACAGATAAGCTCCTATCATCCATAGTAAACATGTTTTGGAAAGATGCTCCATATCCTGTAGGTATTTGAATCGATTGAATCGTATTGTTGACAACTTGTATCTCTTTTGTTGTAAGTGTCCAAGGAGCAGGTGCACAAGTTGTTTGTTCTCGATTTCTATCAAAAAATTTCCATAACTTTGGTTTTGAGTTTTGCTCCTTTAAATCATTTCTTCATGCTATTGTGTCTTTGAATCCAAGAAGATATTGCCATAATGAATAACCAATATTACTGAATATATGCATAGGATCAAGAAGATGACAAATCTTTAACTCTCTCCAATACTCCAAAGAATACCATATCAACATATTCTCTACTAGAAAAAATTTTCTTTTATGTATAATCTTTACATTCTCATCATCTTCATCATCACGGAAGATTTTAGATTGTGTATCTATAAGAGGCCCATTTGTCCATTCTCAATACCAATCCATAGGTTTCATGAGTTTTGGACAATGACTTGTTTCAATCTTTCCAGTAAAATGTATCGCTTCTCTTTTGCATCTTAATGGATGATCATCAGGCAAGAACCATTGATGTCAAAGATAAATTTTTTTATTGAGGTGCTTACTATAAAATTATCTCAACAATCACCACAATAAGGACAAGCCTTATATCCCTTAGTAGATATTCCTGCATCATGAAAACCATAAAAATATAATTAGAGTAACTCACATATAATTGTATACATATTAAATAAAAAACATTACATCATTACCTGAACAAATACCATATCCTAGAAAATCGTGTATAGTCCAAGCCACAATTCCACAAACCATAATGTATCTTTGATTAATGCTTTTTGATACATCAATGACATTAGTACCTATCCATAACTCTTGGAAATTATCAATGAGAGGAGCAAGATATATATTCATGTCTTTAACTTGTCTTTTTCTCGGGATCAAAAGTGAGAACATTAAATGTTCCTTTTTAATGCTAAGGTATGGTGAGAGATTGTAATTGATGACTACCACAGACCATGTTCACCATTTACTAGGTTTCGTCGAAAATGGATTAACCTCATCTAATGCAACACGTAACTTTAGATTGCATGGATCCTGTGCTAAAGCAGGCCATCTAGAATCAATATGTTGAAAAGTTACACTATCTGTTGGAATTCTCATTACTCCGTCAGTACTTGTATGATCAAATCCCCATGTCAAAAGCTTTGATAATTCAAGGCTTTGAAACATATGTTTAATTCATGGAGCCAATGGAAAATTTCTCAATACCTTTCTTGGGATTACCCTCTTCATCCTTATATGAAGGAGATTGACATTTCGGACATGTCAAAGAGTCTACATATTCACCTCTATATAAAAGACAATCTTTAGGACATGCATGTATACACTGATACTAAATACTAAGATTGTTGATTATCTTCTTCATTTCATCATGTGATGTAGGAAGAATATTCTTGCTTGGTAAAACTTTTCAAATAATAACCTCTAAGTTCATGAATAAAAAGGTGATATGAATGAAAATAAATAAATAGATAGAAAATGAAAAGTTATACTTTAATAGTTCCAAAACAAATCCAAAACGATTTTGAAGATTGAGAATAAGTAAGCTTGCACTTAGTCGTGTCATGCGACCTCATTGATATATATGCTTTAGACATTCTTCTCAAAGATATTTCTCATTTTTAGAAATATTAATGCTTTCACTGTCATTTTTATACCAATCCTCAATATAATTTGCCATGCCATCATCTTCATCATTATCGCAAAAATCTTGTACATTATCTTCTTTTGAATATAGGTATTTCAATCTTGCATATTCAACAAGATCACTTTTACATAGCCTCCTCATGGAAGCTTCTGATACATGAGGTCTTATTGACAACTTTCAATGGTGTGGTGGAAGATCATCAATGTCATACATTGGAATCTACACACATGAATAAAAATCATTACTATTCCATAAATGAATGAAAAGTAAACTTTAAACATAAATTTAAATGCGTAGGTTAATTTGAAGAGTTTCAATCAATTAGTGATTTCTATGCAACACAAGATAGGTGGATATAAATTTTCATTGTTCTCTAGCTAAAAGGTGCTCTTGGAGGCCTATGCCATCCATAATTCACTAATAATTCATCACCAACATGTAATGAAGTGATAGACTTAACAACTATGCATCTTGCTACATTTCTACTCATGTATGGTGATTCGTGACTATTTTGATGCTCCTCAAATGTGCAATTAGTCATTGAACTATTATATCCTTGACTAATATTTATTAAATGTGCTAAATTTCCATGTGTGTAAGGTCTTCCATTAGTATATAAGCTTTCATTTTCGGCATGTGTAATCCCGCTACTAGCAAGAGAAGCAGCATTTAGGCACAATCCATAAGTAATCATGCTTTGAACATAATGTGTAAGTCGGTGCCAATCTTCCCATCCATATATAGGACCACAAAATGACATAAGAGTGACTTCAAATTTCAGAGGCACATACAAATCCTCTACAATAAAGAGACCATAACCAGCACTAGTAATAGTGGAGGAAGCAATGATATAAGATTACCCCAAAAGTTAAAAACCTTTCCATATAAAGGTAATAGGTCCTCTATTCCATCCTCCATATCTTCTTCTATCATATGTTTGTACGAAAGGACCATCACTAGTTGGCAATGGATAATCTTCAAACATTTTAGTCTATAAACTAGGAGGTTGAGGATTTTTAGAAACCTCTGCTTGTAATTGATGAACAGCAAGTGTGTGACATGTACGAGGTATATTAACATTATTAGTACGAGAATCATCATCATCATCAAGCAAATATTCTTGTATATCATGTATAATTTGATTTTGTATATGATTTTCAATTAAAAAATAATGACATTAATTTATAAAATCAACACATACCCAAGCTCTATCATGTCAATGAGGTGGTGGTGCAAGCTCAAAACTATCTAACTGTTTCACGATTGAATTGTTTTTAACAAACAACACATTGCCCAAGGGTTATGTGAATGGGAATTATGACTACAATTACCATAATCACATCATGCATTTATGTTCCTTGATTTATTGCCATACAAACTTTATAGATTTCGGATTATGGAAATTACACACAAAAAATTAAATTACTTTAGAATGATTATGGACTTCAAAATACAGGTATGTGGAACACTGATCAAATTCATTACATATACACTCTGCTATACAATCCTCAGACTTCCTACAACATACAAACACTTTTGCACTCTTAGAGTTTCATAAGATAGAGTTTTATTCTTCCTACTCTTTGGACCACACCATTCTGCATAGATAGATTACTTCAAACACCGCATCATTCGCTTTCTCATCTCTCTTCATTACTTCACACTGTTTCATACTTCAAAATTAAAAAAAATCTTCGACTTCCAAAAAATCTTCAAATATCTATAAAAATAAACCCTTCTTCCTATTACAAGTTACAATATTACAAGATTTTGGTGATTCCATTCCGACGGCTAACACTGGCATGCACAATGGATCCGAACCCACTAAATTACAAAAAGTTGTTCACAAATCATCATCATTATTTTGAAGCTGTTCATAATTCGCTTTACATCATAACTAAGTTCCTTAAACGTTTCCTCTAAATTCTCTTCGGCTACTCTGATCTCCGCTTCAAAAAAATCCTTTGGATCTAGTAATTGCTGACTTGCACTTTTGTAACTCATTGTTACAACTTCTAGTTTCTAAATCCGATTTTGCAATTTATCTAGCATATGGTCAAAAGATATAGTAATATCTGATAATTTCTCGATATATTATTCGGTTAACTTCTCTTTGCTCCTTCTAACTCCGACTTATGCTTCAGTTATGAAATTACCACATTTTTCTTTAACTCAGCAACCTCTGGTTCCTTTTTGTCCAGATGATAAGGTTAGCATTTGTGCAGCTTTGTTTCCACACTTCCATCTGCTTCTCTAAGTCTTCGATTCTAGCTCGCTGAGCCTTAGCCATATCAAAGCTTTCTTGTACAATGCAGAATTTAGCTCCTAAGTCAATACACTCCGAGTTTTGCAGTGCTAGCTTCTCTTCTGCTGCAGCAATGGCTGTTTCTTGTTTTGATATCTCATCAATCTATTTATCAACTTTCTACTTTAATCTTTGTACTTCGTTTTCCTCCTTCTGAAGCTTGGCTGCAAACTCTTTATTAGTATTCTTTATTTTTTGTAGGGCTTTGTGTTTTTGTTCTACCTCTACTTGCAACTGCTCCACTCTCTTTGATTTTTCTTTAGATGCCACATTCATTGTACTGTTCTTCGCTAACACATCATTTAACTCTTCCATGATTTCTTCGTGAATAAGACTTTCCATCCCCATATTTTTTGCTCTGATTTCATCAATTCTTTCCCTTACTCGATTGATTTCTACATTCATGTCTTCTTTCTCTGCCACCCATTCTTCTTTCTGTTGAGTGAAAATAGAACATTTCTTTTGTAAATCGTCAATCTGGACTGCACTCCAATGGATTCTTTTGGCTATGTCACCTAAATATTTGGTTCTAGTTGGATCATTCAAAAACATCCATGGATAAATATAATCACTGCATCTTACTGCTGACAACTTCAGTCTTTCATCTAGATGCAAAGGTAGGTAGGGGTGGAACCTTCCATGCATTCTCTGCATTTCAATCAGCTTGCTTCTTCTATTTTCAAAGCTCCTCCGCTTCTGCTTCTGGCTTCTTTTTATTTTCTTCTTCTATCCATCTCTTGACTTCCTCTTCTTCTTCGATCTTCTTTCTTTCCTCTTCTTCTGCTTGTCACTTCCTTTTGAACTCTTCCTCTGTCGTTCTCTGGTCTTCCTCCTACTTTTCCATTGCTCCTCCACTTGCTACCTCCGAGCTTCTTCATCTTCATCTTGATCACCTATGCCCTAATCCTGTGGAGTACCCGCAACTAGTTTCTCTCTGTAGCTCTTTTCTTCAACACTTGCAGGAAAACTTCAATGGTTACTATTTTGCATGTGCAGGGTAGGAAAATAGGGTTGTCAAGAAATATCAAGGTAAATAAAACTCTGCCTTTGGAGTCTAGGGTAGCATTGACCAATCTTTCGATTCTTCTTTACAATCTTTGGACCTCTTTCTTCATCTTTCAAAATATTAATTGTGCACAATTTACTTGCGTTTTGTCAGAATCCTTCATCAATGCATAAAGCCATTGTGATAATCCATAATGCTTTGCATGTACATTAATTACCATTGTCATTAATAAAAGTCCGAGTTTGAGCAGATTATCATATTGGAGCTAGGGGAATTTATGCTCCTTAGAACATAGCTTGCCCAAGAGATTAACAATCTCTACCGAGTCCACTATTTCTATGACTACTGTAATACTTGTACTAGTGACATATAGTTGCTCTACAATAACTATTTGAGAGATTTGGAAAGGCTCTCCTTGACAAATCCATAGGTAAACTTCTAGGGTATTAAGTTCGTTCCCATTTGTCTTTCGGGCTATCTCCATTGTTATGTCCCTTGAAAGGGGATGAGGCCAGATGCTCCTCCAATCGAAGAGCACACAATTCACTAGCCCCTGATACTTGAACCAGTCAACCTACAACTGAGAAATGCTATCAAGGATGTTAAGCAGGTGGGCCTCCGAGAAGGTAACCACCATTGCTCCTCTACTTGCTTTGCTGCAGGTTGCATGCGAATGCATGATCACTGAATGTTCTGTTCTTTTATGGGCCAAATAAGTAGGATTAGGAATCGTCCTCAACCTTTTATTACGTGCCCTCCTGATTTGAGAATGTCGGGTCTGCATCATGATTGCCCTGGATAGTATCTTCACTTGAATGATTTTGCATTTATCATACACCTCAAAATGAGAATCAGAGTATCAGATATGGGCGTAGCAACTTCCACCATCATTGATTACTTGTATGATTGCATGTCGATTAGTTACTCTACCATTTTTTCACATTGGGGATTTTCTTGAATTATGTATCCTTTCTTTTTCAAATTATATATATATATATATATATATATATATATATATATATATATATATATATATATATATATATATATATATATATATATATATATATATATTCAAATTCTACTTGGATGACTGATAGGGTCGCAACTTGGACCCATTGATGACTATTGATAACAACTCTCCAGATAATGTAGCAAGCCAAAAAGAACCTAGTGTGCATAACTCATGGATCCTGAATGGACCTGTCCATTGAAATAATTTTACCTATCTTATGTTTCATTTTGGAATGAAAATAGAGCACCAAATAACTGGTCCAAAAAATTGTTGTCTGAAAATTCCTATCATGCCATTTCTTTCGTCTGTTTTGCACTTCCTTCAATAATTAAAAACTTTTATACATGTGTTCGTCCAGCTGGTGTAGCTTATCCATCCTGTAAGTGAAAGAGTCTTCCGGTAAGAGGCGTTTCTGTATTGCAATCCGGAGACTAGGAATAGTGAATTCAAAGAGGAGGATAACTTCTTTGCCATATAGAAGTTTAAATGGAGTACTTCCCATGGAAACTTTATATGAAGTGCGGTATGCCCAAAGTACTGTAGGAAGTATAATTTTGTATTGGTTGATAGAACCAAACAACATTTTTTGCAACATGTGCAAAAAAACTTTGTTGGTACTCTCTGCTAGTCCATTGGCCAAGATAGTAAGGTGAATTGAATTTATGCTTGATTTGGTATTCTTCAGTTATCTCCATAATCAATTGATTCAAAAAATGCTTGCCCCAATCAAACACTAATTCAAGAGGTAAAACAAAATGTGAAAAAATTTCATTTTGAAGTTCTTTCATTAATGTCCATTCCATAGAGAGGATCAACTGCAACAAAAAGTGGTGACTGTCCCATGGTTCACATGTGCATTGACAAGGATTACAATTTTGTATGGCAATATGTACATCTGCATACACCGTTGGCCACCGAATTCCTATCTATTGGATTTTCTACACTATTATTAAATGATTAAAATGGCCACCTGCTTCACTCACATGGGCTTCTTGAATTTACTAGTGCCACTTCATGTGGGGTACACATCGCAACCATATACCGGTTGGGTCCTTGTGATAAAGGTACCCCATGATGATGGTGAATTGACGGCTCTAAAGTCCAAGTTTTTTCAACATTGCTGGCCACATGTGTGAAGGTGCTACTCCATTTTCCAAGAAATTAAGAATTTCTTTATACCAAGTCACAAAGGTATGTGGAGTGCCTTCAATTTTCATGACTGTGAAAATATTTACATTCCAAAGATTTTCGTTCGCTCTCACTGGTGGTTCTCCATGGTCAATGCATGATAAGAAATCGGCAACTTGATGGCTCACTCTTGGTTGGTGCATAATATCATATTTGAACTTCCTGGAGTAACATAACCCATCTGGGGAGTCTTCCCACTAGATTCTGCTACTTTACTAAATAAAGGAGTGCACTGTGGTCCACATGAAAAGTGGAAGACTTACTTAGTAAATAGTGTTGGAATTTCTCAGTTGAGTAAATTAAAGCCAAGCACTCTCGTTCTATAGTGGAATAATTCTATTTTGGTGAAGGTAAATCATTGAGTAGCATAGTAGACTGTTTGGAACCAATGATGCCGCTCTTTTTGCATAGGTGCACTTTTGATTGCTTTGTCGGAAGCATCCAAAAATGCATGGAATGGTTCCTTCTAATATGAAGCTTTTAAGATTGGCACTGTGGTGAGCATCTTTCGTAGCCTTTGAAAAGCTATTTGAGCCTCCTCTGTCCATTGGAATTCAGCTAGTTGGACATGTGCTAATCAGTTGAGAGGTATTGCAATATGAGCCAACCCTCTCAAATGTCTGCCATGCCATCGTACTTCACCTAAGAACTGTAACATTTCTTTCGGATTCTATGGCACCATGGTCTCCAAAATAACCTTTAATTTATTCGGATCAATGGCAATGCCATCCCATGAAATGATATGTCCAACTAGTTTTTTGTGCTTGATTGCAAAAGCTGATTTATTAGGATTGAGACAGAGGTGTACCTTTTGCACGCATCAAAAAAAATACTCGGAGGTGTTCCAAATGTGCTACCATTTTCCCAAAAATAGAAAAATCATCTAAGAATATCTGCATGAAAGAAGTGAGGTGGGGGGGAAGATCTACTACATACATCGCTGGAATGTACTAGGAGCATTCCGCAATCCGAACCATATAAGTGTGCAAGCAAATACTCCCAAATTGGTAATGAATGTTGTATATCCTCATCCACCATGCAAAATTGATTATAGCCAGAAAATCTGTCTCTTTCTCTACAACGTCGTCTAACATACTATTGAGAAAGGGCAGTGGGAAAGGATCTGGAATTGTGGTTGCATTTAACTTCTGGTAGTCCATAAAAATCCATAATTGCTTCTTTTTCTTTGGTACAATTAGGATTGGGGATACCCACTCCAGATTCTCGATAGATGTGTTTACATGTTTCAAAGCATTCAAGGCAATGGTAGAAAAGGAAAGAGGTACATATATCAAGAAGCTAAGGTCCGATGGAGCGGGAGAATATTTCTCCAATGAGTTTTCTGATTTTTTAATGGATCAAGGCATCAAGAGGCAAGTAACATGCAGGTACACAGCCCAACAAAACGGAGTAGCAGAGAGAAAGAATAGATACATTGCCGAGATCGCTAGAGCAATGCTTCATGAGATGAATGTACCTAACATGTTTTGGAGTGATGCAGCAAATACCGTCGTGTATCTAATGAATAGGGCTCCTACCTCAGGGATCCATGGCTTGACACCATATCAAGCCTATTATGGTAAGAAACCTGATCTTTCCCACTTGAAGATATTTGGATGTACTTGTTATGTACATGTGCCAAGTGAATCGAGGCACAAGCTACAACCAAAGGCAGAAAAGTGTGTGTTTCTAGGATATTCAAATGATCATAAAGGTTACAGGTGCTTCAACCCAAACACAAAGGATTTGAGGATATCAAGGGATGCAGCATTTGATGAGCTACTCCCTTGGTATAAGAAGTATGATTGTATGCAGGACTATGAAGAAGAAAAGCATGGACATGATGAAGAACAAATCGACCTAGAGCTAAGCGGCCCAAGGTGTTCCATCAATGAAGATAGTTCAAGCATGAACTCACCATGGAGGGGGAGATCTTCATCAAGCTATGAAGCACAATCAATCAACAAAGGCAAAGCAACATTGGTGGAGTTGGATGAAGAAGGTAATGAAGTTGAAGATGATGAAGGACACATGATGGAGAAAGAATCCACCTCAAAGAAAGAGATCAAGTTCCCAAGGCAAAGGAGGTTTATTCCTCCAAAAGGTGAAGAAAGGAAGTCTTCTAGAGTTTGAAAGAACTTGGAGAAGCTTGTCGAAGGTAGAAAAGTGCGTTTCGAAGTGATGAAGTTTGGTCAAGCCAACCGGCACAAGACCAGCCCTTGAGCTTATGGAGACTCAAATAGATCTTATAGGCATGCTATAAGTGTAAAGAAACACACTATGTACCTTGGAGCATCAAGGAGAATGAGTCGATACAAAACAGATAGGTTCGCGGGTCGACTAACTCAAAAAACTTACTATCTATGGAAGAGACAATGAACTTCAAATGCCCATAGCGACCAGCGTGATTACAATTAGAAAAAATCCTTTTATGGGAGTGATACACATAGGGTTGAGTGTATGGAATGCACAAAAGTATAAGGAATAAGCAAAATATGCTATAGGAATGAATGCGACATTCACCGGTGGTACTTCCTATTTTTCAGGAATACGTAGAGATTGACCCCGAGGCAGAAAAACTGAGATTTCTCCAAATCTGCTGAACCAAATGCTTTGAAAATTTACAGGCATAAATTAGACACTGATATCTTTCCAATGAGTCCTCTTGCACTCAATTTGGAGCTCTGAGGAGAGAGCAGCAGCCTCTGCAAGATTACTGTTGGCGAAGAAGATGATGCAGAAAATTGAAGGAGCAAGACAATGATGGTCACAAGTGTATGTATATTGCTTCCATGTATTTTACAGGTGATTTCAACTCCTTATATAGCCTCTAGGAGTGTTCCACGACTTTTACAACTTGAATTTGAATTCAAATGAAGGTGGGAATGGTTGTTGGAGGGAATCAATTCACTTCCCTACAATCTAGGAAAAGTGAAGATCTTGATTGATCTACTTTTAGGTGACTTGATTTGCTTGATTGAATGCAACTTCAACCACCAAAATTTCGTGGGATTTTGGCCCTATATTTGTACCTTTACATGTGTACAACTCAAGGCTTTTACAACGGTAAATGAGCCATCAAAATATTCTCAAAAAATACAATAAATGAGCATATGAAAAAGAACTCTCCAACGGATATTCTTTCGACGCGATAGCCTTTGATGTAGATCAAATCCACCTCAAGCATAGTGTAAGCTTGATGTTCCAACAGCTCCCCCTCAAGCTAAAGTATGCTTGAGTCTTCATTCTATGATAGGTTGAATACCTGCCATAGCTTTGAATCTACAAAGCTTTATTCCATCAAGTGCCTTCGTCATCATATCTGCTACTTGCTTTTCAGTCGGAACAAAAGAAATGTCGATCTCCTTTGCCATGAGCTTCTCCCTGATGAAGTGGTAATGGACTTCTATGTGCTTGGTTCTCGCATGAAAAATAGGATTTGCCGCTAGATGCATGGAACTTACATTATCTCCAAATATGTGAGGTTTGGAACTCACAAGTCCCAAATCTGTATACAATGCTTTTAACCATATTTCCTCTTGAGTTGCTATGGTCAAGCCTCTGTACTCTGCTTCAGTTGAAGATAAAGCAACTCTTGGTTGCTTGTTAGAACTCCATGACACTAGCTTCGAACCTCCAAATGCTAAGTAACCAGATGTACTTTTTCTATCATCCTTAGCTCCTGCCCAATCTGCATCTGAGTAGATTTTGATATCCAAATCGGAAGAGTAAAGATAGAAAATACCTTCGTTGATTGTACCTTTGAGATACTTAAGTACTCTCTTAGCCGCATCCATGTGTGGTCTTCTTGGTGAGTGCATGAAGTGACTAAGCACTCCCACACTATATGAGATGTCTGCCCTTGTATGAGTAGCATATATCAAGCTACCTACCAAACTTTGATACTCTTTAATGTCTTCAATTTTCTCACCCTCATAAACACTAAGTTTATTATTCATCTCCAAAGGTGTACCTGCAGGTTTAGTGTTCTCCATTTTGAACTTGAGAAGAAGATCCTGAATGTATCTTCTTTGAGTCAAATACATTCCTTCATCTGTATATATCACCTGCATACCTAGGAAATATGTGAGCTCACCTAGGTCACTGATTTTGAACTCCTCTTGCATGTGTCTCTTGATCCTTTGAATGCCATTTAGATCATCACCTGTCACAATAATATCATCTACATATACACATAGATAGATAACCTCATTGTGATCCCTTTTGATGAATAGAGAAGGATCGGAGCTGCTAGCTTTGAACCCTTGGTCTTGAAGATATGTAACCAACCTGTAATTCCAAGCTCTTGGAGCTTGTTTCAATCCATACAATGCTTTCTTAAGTCTGCAAACATAAGATGGATGATTAGGGTTTTCAAAACCTGGTGGTTGTGACATGTATACCTCTTCACTTATCCAACCATTTAAGAATGCATTTTTCACATCAAGTTGGAGGAGTCTCCAATTCCTTGCAGCAGCTACACTTATCAATGTCCTGATTGTAGTCATCTTTGCAACTGGTGAGAATGTTTCCTCATAGTCTATACCATGAGTTTGTGAGCATCCTTTGGCAACTAATCTTGCCTTGTACCTGCAAACTGATCCATCTGAATTTCTTTTAACTTTATATACCCATCTGCAACCAATTACCTTTTGATTCGGCGACATTGGAACCAAATCCCAAGTGTCCATCTCCTTCAACGCATCTATCTCTTCATTCATGGCCTTTTCCCAATTAGGGTTTCCCTTTGCCTCTTCATAGGTTGAGGGTTCCTCTGAAATAGAGTCTTTTGCCAAGTAGATTGAATGCTTTGTAACAAATGTGGAATCATATCCATACCTTTCTGGTTGTTTCTTCTCTCTTGCTGATCTTCTAGGTGCTTGTTTGGAGCATTCTCCAACCTCTTGCATCTTTGCTTTGCCTCTTGACTTCCATAGCTTGTAATCCCTTTCTCTTTCATCTTGGTCATCGTCTGTATCACTTCTTGGATCCTGGACCTGTGTATCATGCTTGCTTCCTAATTGATGAGAGTCATAATCAAGATCGTATGGTAGTGTTACCTTTTGTTTGTCTTCATCATACCAAGATCTGTGTTCTTCAAACACAACATCTCTACTTGTAGTGAATTGCTTGGTTGAAGGATTGAAGAACCTGTAACCCATCTGAGTTGAATCATATCCAATAAACACTGCCTTTGTTGCCCTTTCATCTAGCTTACCTCTTATTTGTGATGGTACATGAACATAAGCTAAACAACCAAAAACCTTGCAATGTCCAAAACTAGGTTTTCTTCCATGCCATGCTTCATAAGGAGTCATACCTTGAAGTGATTCGGATGGTAGTCGATTGACAAGGTACACTGCAGTTGAAATAGCTTCTGCCCATAGATAATGTGGCAACTTCTTCTCTTCAAGCATTGTTCGGGCTGATCCAACCAATGTCTTGTTTCTCCTCTCTGCAATTCCATTTAGTTGAGGAGAGTACCTGGTAGTCACTTCCCTTTTGATACCTTTTTCCTGCAAGAAGTCATCAAACTCTTTGGAGAAGTATTCTCCCCCTCCATCAGATCTGAGCTTCTTTAGTGATCTACCTGTATGATTCTCCACATGTGCAAGATACTACTTGAAGCAATCAAACACTTCATTCTTACTCTTGATAAAGTATAGAACAGTCCATCTACTATGATCGTCAATAAATGAGACATAATACCTTGATCCTGCCAATGAAGGTTCTTGACTTGGTCCCCATACATCTGTGTGTACTAAGTCCAATAAGTTGTTGTGGATGTAGCCTTTGTGGTTGAATGGTTGTCTTTGTGCCTTCCCAATCTGACATGCATCACACCTGTTGATCATGTGTTGCTTTGATATGTTCGGCAGTCTTAGAACACTTAGATCCCTGCATATATCCTTCAAGGTTCTTTCATTCACATGAGCAAGTCTCTTATGCCACACTTCAAGCTCACTTAGGGTTTGAGACCCAAAGTTGAATAGAGCTATGTTCCTGGTATCTCCTACTTCAAAAGTAAAGAGCCTACCATGCTTCTCACCTCGGGCTATCTTCTTGAAGCCTTGACATGGATCTTCCACAAAAGCTCCATGTTGGGTGAACCTAACTTGCAAGCCTTTTTCAACTATTTGGCCTACACTGATTAGGTTTTTAGTGATAGTGGGTACATAGAGAACCTTACTCAGAATGTTTGTCCTGCCATTAGAAGCTTTGACATTACCAATCTTCTCCACATTGTGCTTTGTGTCATCCCCTATTTGCACTTCATGTCTATGCTTTGGACTTTCCAAGTCAGATAGAAGAGCAATGTTGCCTGCAACATGATTCGAACATCCTGAATCTATGTAGAACAAATGATCATCTTCTTTACCTTCTTTGTGGCTTAGATTCATGAGAAGTAATGAGTCTTCATGTGGTTGATCTTCTGAATAATTGTTGTAGTCCCTTCGATTATAGCTTCTATTGTTGTTGTTGAAGTTGTGTTCACCTCGGCCTCTATTGCCGCCATATCCACCTCTTCCACTTCCTTTCTGGGTCTTCCCATTGAACCAGCAATTCTGAGTGGTGTGGTTGGTCTTATCGCATATGGAACAAGGTTGAATATTCTGACCTTTGGCTTTGTCTTGCTTTGGTCCTTTCTTCTTCCCTTTCCACTTGCTCTTGCTTGCGAAGTTGGCTTGGGAAGTCTCTTCTTCGTCTTCTTCCTTCTTCTTGCCTTTCTGCTTCTTATCCTTCTTATCTGCATATAGAGCACTAGTTGAATTACCATGATAAGAGTTACCTTCCTTTATGCTATTGTTGGCTTCTTGATTGAAGAGTTGTCCAAGAAAGATGTTGAAGTCTGGAGTCTGCACATCCATGATGAGATCATAAGCCGTCGTGAAGGATTGCCATTGCTTATCACTTCGAATGCCGTTGAGAATTTGCCTCATGATGACCTCTTCTTCAATCAGCTCTCCAATGGATGCTAACTGATCCGCAACCTCTTTGACCTTGGTAACAAACTCTGTGATGGTTTGTTTAGGTGTCTTCTTCATTTGGTTGAACTCGTTCCAAAGATGATTCTTTCTTGCTTTGGTACTAGCAGAAAAGAAAGTCTCCAGGGCATCCCAAGTCTCTTGAGATGTCTTGCATCCTCTAATATGTGGTAATAGAAAGTCAGAGATAGAGTTTAGTATGTACGACCTTGCTTGAGCATCCCTTGCGCACCAAAGTGTGAGCTTATCTGTCTCCTCCTGTGTAGGTCCTCCTTTGGATCTTGGAATAGGCATAGCTTCATCACCTGCTACAATTCCATAAAGATTTCTACCTTGCAAATAGGCCTCCATTCTGATTTGCCAAGCCGCGTAGTTGTGTCGATCAAGCTTCTCGATCATTGAGGGAAAGCCGTCACCCATCTTGATCTAGCTCTGATACCACTGAAAGAACTTGGAGAAGCTTGTCGAAGGTAGAAAAGTGCGTTTCGAAGTGATGAAGTTTGGTCAAGCCAACCGGCACAAGACCAGCCCTTGAGCTTATGGAGACTCAAATAGATCTTATAGGCATGCTATAAGTGCAAAGAAACACACTATGTACCTTGGAGCATCAAGGAGAATGAGTCGATACAAAACAGATAGGTTCGCGGGTCGACTAGCTCAAAAAACTTACTATCTATGGAAGAGACAATGAACTTCAAATGCCCATAGCGATCAGCGTGATTACAATTAGAAAAAATCCTTTTATGGGAGTGATACACATAGGGTTGAGTGTATGGAATGCACAAAAGTATAAGGAATAAGCAAAATATGCTATAGGAATGAATGCGACATTCACCGGTGGTACTTCCTATTTTTCAGGAATATGCAGAGATTGACCCCAAGGCAGAAAAACTAAGATTTCTCCAAATCTGCTGAACCAATTGCTTTGAAAATTTACAGGCATAAACTAGACACTGATACCTTTCTAATGAGTCCTCTTGCACTCAATTTGGAGCTCTGAGGAGAGAGCAGAAGCCTCTGCAAGATTACTGTTGGCGAAGAAGATGATGCAGAAAATTGAAGGAGCAAGACAATGATGGTCACAAGTGTATGTATATTGCTTCCATGTATTTTACAAGTGATTTCAACTCCTTATATAGCCTCTAGGAGTGTCCCACGACTTTTACAACTTGAATTTGAATTCAAATGAAGGTGGGAATGGTTGTTGGAGGGAATCAATTCACTTCCCTACAATCTAGGAAAAGTGAAGATCTTGATTGATCTACTTTTAGGTGACTTGATTTGCTTGATTGAATGCAACTTCAACCACCAAAATTTCGTGGGATTTTGGCCCTATATTTGTACCTTTACATGTGTACAACTCAAGGCTTTTACAACGGTAAATGAGCCATCAAAATATTCTCAAAAAATACAATAAATGAGCATATGAAAAAGAACTCTCCAACGGATATTCTTTCGACACGATAGCCTTTGATGTAGATCAAATCCACCTCAAGCATAGTGTAAGCTTGATGTTCCAACAGAGTTAAGTATCCAACTCAAAGGTTTACTTATGATTCATACATGGCAACGCATTATGCATATATGAACAAAGTAGTAGAAGATCATGAGCCCGATTGCTATGAAGATGCAAGCAGGTACACCGAATGGAAAGAGGCAATGCAAGAAGAGATCGACGCACTTGAGGAAAATCAAACATGGACTCTAGTGCCCAGGAAGGAGAACATGAAGGTAATAGGTAATAAGTGGGTGTATAAAGTAAAGAGGAATTCAGATGGATCTATTTCTAGGTTCAAAGCAAGATTGGTGGCCAAGGGTTTTGCACAAACCTATGGAGTGGACTTTGAAGAGACATTCAGCCCCGTGGCAAAGATGAGCACCATTAGGACACTCATTGCAATGGCTGCTAGCAAAGGATGGAAGCTTTTCCAATTGGATATCAAGAACGCCTTTCTCAATGGAGACTCAGAAGAAGAGGTTTACATGGAGCAACCACTAGGTTTTGTTCATAAAGAGTTTCCATATCATGTTTGTAGGTTGAAGAAGGCACTTTATGGCGTAAAGCAAGCTCCAAGGGCTTGGAACCAAAGATTGGTGGACTATTTGATCAAATGTGGTTACAATCAATGCAAGGCGGATCCATCTCTCTTCATCAAACAAAGAGGAGAACTTGTAGTCTACATGTGTGTGTATGTAGATGATCTTATCATTATAGGTAATGATACAAAGGGCATTGAGGAGATCAAGGCAAAGCTTGGAAAGGAGTTTAGGATATCTGATCTTGGAGATCTTAGGTATTTTCTTGGCATTGAAGTTGTATACAAAGAAGAAGATATTATGCTCATACAAAGGAAGTGTATTCTAGACCTACTTGAGAGGTTTGGGATGCTACATTGCAAGCCTATTTCAAATCCCATGGAAGTTAATGTAAAGCTAAGCTCCATTGATGGAGAGCCATTAGAGGATGTAACTTTGTATCGATCTATTGTAGGCTCTTTCAATTTTGCCACAATAACTAGGGCTAACATAGCATATGGAGTTGGAGTGTTATCACAATTTATGCATAGTCCAAGGACTACACACTTGCAAGCTGCAAGAAGAATGTTACGATATCTCAAGGCCACTATAAATGAAGGATTGTTGTATTCATTTGATGATGATATGCAGGTCAAAGCTTATTCTGATGCGGATTGGGCCGGTTCTAAGGAGGATAGAAGAAGTACAAGTCGTTACCTAGTCATGCTAGGTAGCAAGATCATCTCATGGATTTCAAAGAAGCAACCCACGGTGGTATTATCTTCCACCGAGGCTGAGTATAGAGCTTTGGCTCAAGTCACATGTGAGCTAATGTGGATTAAGAAGTTATTTATGGAGCTTAATTTGCATGTTGACACATATCCAATTTTTTGTGACAACATGAGTAGCATTCATCTAGCATCGAATCCTGTCTGTCATGCTAGAACCAAGCATATTGAAGTGCACTATCACTTCATAAGGGAAAAGGTGATATCCAAGGAAGTTTCAGTACATCATATTGGTACCAAAGACCAACTTGCCGAGATGTTTAAAAAGGCTTTGGATGGGATGAAGATTTCAAAATTCAAGCAATGCATCAACATGAAGGAGCTTGCATGAGGACGAAGAATTGAAGCTTGAGGGGGAGTGTTAAAAGTCAAGCTTCAAACTACAAATTCATGGGGAATGTTTTATGGACATGTGGAGCAATCAAAGGAAGCCAAAATCCACGATATTCTATCAAGAAAATTCACTCAACCACTCCCCAAGTCATCTCAACTAAGTCCTCCAAGTTAGGAGGCTGATTTGGAAAGGTAGTTCCTAGATTTTAGGGGCACACTTCTCACTATAAAAAGAGCATGTATCCCGACTTGTTTTGGGCCATGTTCTTGGAGTTTTAGCTCATGTAAAGTGAGCACTATGTGCTGGAGTTGTGATAAGCAAGCCACTTGCTTAAGCTAGCCCCTTGCTTGCTTGTTTGTTTTCTTTTAGTAGGCATATCTATGTGTGTGCCCAGGCAGTGTTGCAACTCTCTACCCCTGAGTTGTTAGCATTGGTTCTCCCTCATATTGTATCCATTTGATTTAATTCTTGTGTCATTGGATCCGTTTGATATTTGGAAAGAAGCTTAGTAGAATACTTCTTCTAAGAAAGAAATATACCCTCATGTAATTGCCCAATCTTTATGTCTAAGAAGTAATGAAGTAAACCAAGATCAACCCTAGAATACTCGAAATATTCTTTTTTGCATGAAGATCAATCTAGAAAAAACAAGCCAATCATGTGTATTTCATATCAAGCTTTCTGTTGTTGTAGCATGCCTTTGGGAAGCCTAGACCCATACCACTTTGCATGGAAGCAAGAGGAGGACTCAAGAATGACTCTCCTTTCATCCAACCCAGCCTCCAACATGTTCAAGCCATTGTCCATCAGCCTGCAACTATGCCACATGCTTGAAAACATGGAGAGAAGGGTGTCAAGGATCCTAGTCACATATGTAAAATACAAGAAAGTTGCAACATTCTACTTACGCACATGAGAAATACAAGCATGCACACACACCTCACTCTCTCACACTCTAATACTAAATACACATATGCATAAAGCCTAAGAGAAAAGAGAGTTCTTCCATTCATTTCAAAATAGATACATGAAGCACGTCGAACCAAGAGCTCCCCTGTTTACAAAAATGAGCCTCTCTCTATATATAGGCTTGACTCTATTTCCCATGTGCTTCTTTTGATTGGTAAAAAAGGGAGCACATGCATAACTAACATATATTTTAAGATCTTGCAAAATATTCCCTCTAACAACCATATCTCAAAGTCATACATGCTTGGGTATTTTTCTACATATCTTCCAAAAAGATGAATAATTACAAGCTTCCAAAGTCTTACTTTTGGAGAAATATTAAAAAGGACCTAAGAGGGTGTTCTCATGTGCAAACCCACACGTATACATAAAAGGGTATTTTGATGAAAAAAAGAGGGTTCCTATGCACAAGAGAAAGTGTGTTCACATCCTATAACACAACACCCTCCCCCCCCCCCCCCCCCCCCAAACTTTGTCACCCTCAACAAAGCTAAGAGAAGAAGAACATTCATAGATGAATTGGTCCAAGTGTAAGTCTTCCAACCTTCAAGTCTTCAGGTCTGCAATTCTTCAAGTCTTCAAATCTTTAGGTCTTTAGGGTATTGTAGAGTCCTTCAATGCTAAGCGACATAATCCCCTTGAGGGGAAGCCAGTCCAACATAATCAACATCCTCTATTGCCAAATATGCAACCATTCCTTGGAGTAGCTGAAAAACCTTCAACAAACAAGTATCATCTTTGAAAAATCAAACCAGAACATTTCTCCCAAGAGTCTCCAAGTGCTGAGCAACACAATCCTCCTAGGAGGTAGTCAACCTAGCAACATAAGGAGCAGCTGCACCTTGCTTGCCAAATGTGCATAGATCGTGTTGAGTACATCTTTGGAAGATTTGAAAAAACCTTCAGTGAACAAATAATAAGTCCATCAATAGCCTCTAGGTGAAGATAAGCCATCCAGAATCAGTGTGAAGCCCCAAAACTAGTGAATTTCAAGGAGGTAGTTAATGATGAAAATCGTCCAAGAGCTCAAGTGCCTAGGTCACACACACAGATGTGTACATATGAACTAGGTGGAACACTCTATACAAGACTATGATTGATCAATAGATCTAGACGCCAACCCATCATATAAAATATTTCCCAACAAAGGGCAATAAAATATGATGATGGAGCAATCTAACATAGACTGTCATTTGCCAGAAATACATCATTTGAAATATAAGTGCAGAGTTGGCATTCCAACCACTATCACATTTAAAACAAAAAGTATTTCCATGTAAAGCTTTGGAGTTTGGGAAACCATCCCTATGTAGGGCAGACACACAAAAAATTACATAGCCCTAGGTAGGGTGCATCGACCTATAGCCTCAAGAGGCATATAGGACACATATGGAGAAAAACACATAGGAGCCAACAACCCATCCACCATATCATGATATAAGCATTACAAGTTTGTACAAGAGAAGCATTCTTCCAATCATCAGTGAAACAACATTGTGATAGCCATCCCCCTGAATCATAATACTAGGTTATCAATACAACATTGTAAAGTGACATTTGTAGATAACTGGATTTTCCCTTGTAAGATATCATGTGCTTAAACAATGGAAAATAGCCACCCTCGACCTTCTTCAGACATGTACACCAAGCATCATATCCTTCAAATTAGAAAACATCCTATACTCATAATGTAGGAGTTAACACTTGGCCTGTAGAGCAACATTTTTGCATTGTGATCGTTCCTCCTAGAAATTCTTGTAGGTCATGAGACGAAACAATTACTACCATATGTCTTAGATCAAAAGATTACAACATCCCAATGTAGATCTCATCACAACAAAAATTTCAAAAGAGGAAATTATATTTTTATGGATCAAAGAGGACAAGACATTCCCCCCTTTGGAGTTACATTCCCCCATAATACTTCTGTAACCTCTTATGCTTCAGTAATCAACAAAGGTTCGCAGACACCCCAGTAGCGAAGCAGGTGCACCAAGTATCAGTCACTTTCTTGTTTGATGTTGAGAACACTTTCACGACTTCCCAACAATAGCAAACAAGCATTCCAATGCTTTGAAGCTCTAAACATCTCATGGGCTTGACACATGCCTCCACCCTTACCTCTCTAGTATCTAGCTTTTTAGATGTGATTGGCAGCCGTATAGATGTTGCATCCAGTGACCCGAAGTGACAAGCAGGAACATAACTTTAATAACACGTGTAGTGTTCATCACAACCTTGATGTTTGCAAACTTGTCTTCTTAGAGTAGTGGAAATTGATAGCTTTACATCAGATTGATGTTTCCAAGAGAGGGGCAGTATGGTGCACATGTAGTGTAAGTGATACAACATTCAATTTTGCATGCTCCATAGGATAAGAAGTGACTAAGTTGCACTTAGATGGAGGAGACAAAGCAATAAGAGTGTTTTAGGCTTGCAAGCAACAAATATCATCATAAATTCATGGCTCTATCTCCTTCAGGTTGTTACACCCTCAAGGACAACATTGTGGACGTTTTTAAATGCCCCAAGGCATGTAAGCTCAAATAAAACTAGAATAAGAAAGGATAATGAAATTATTACTCAATCTTCATCAGTCATATTTCTTTCGGAGGTGAGATGTCCAAACCTTCCTCATCTTCATCATTCTCAACATACGCATGAGCTAGTTGATGTTGTATCATAATGTAACTCAATATGAAGATAATAATAATCAAGTACAACCAAGTTGTGATTAAGAAAGCTCCCTCCAACTAGTTGGGACACCAAGATCCTGATAGTCCATCCCGACCATCACAGGCAGAGCATGTAATCATATTGACAGTGATCATACCAATCTTTCAATCATGTGGGTTTCTACACAAGAATGAGTCAGCCCCAAAGTGTTGAGATATCAAGCTCAACATGTGATGATCTAGGATTACATGTATCAGTTTTTCGTTTCTCTAACATGTATAGTGGTCATGCCGATATATGTTAGGGACACTTCATTGAACTTTATTAGGTTTATCTATCAAGATAGATGGCACATTTGTTCCTTACCAGCTCACTCATTTGTGTACATTAGGTTTTTCTTTATGTACTGATATTTATAGATTGCACTTGTTGTATTCTTGTTTTTAGGTCATTCTTGTACATTCCTTTTTATGTAATAGAAGAAGAAGAAGATCATTCTTCCTTGCCTCAATCTAAGTGTGTGCTTGTCTTTGATTGTGAGAGTGTGTGTGTGAGCTCTCTTCTATATCTCCTTCCTCCTGACATGGTATCTGAGCTAGTGTGGCTATAGAGAGCTCGTGGAGAAGGCCAACGGTGTAGATTACGTGAGAAGTAGTGGAGAAAGCACGATTCACAAACGACCTCAGATTGCTATGAAAATTGGCATGAATGTAGAAGACCTCAAAGTTTTGGAACCAGATTCAAAGAAAATTGGAATGAGGGTAGTCAGATTGAAGTTTCGGAGCCATCTCAACCTCCATTTTGACCTCGCAAGGTTGGGCCCACAAGAAAAAACCAGGTCAGTTTCGAAAACTGTAACTTCCATCGTGTTTGGCAACACTCATATAATCGAGATCTAGAATTTCAAGCAATTTTGTCTACTATTGATACACGAAAACTGTGTTTTTCTGAGAATGAATCATCACATCATAATGCAACAGTGTTCAAGGAGAAGTGCTGCTTGTAGTGTTTTGCAGTGTTGTAAATAGCTACAAAAATGGAAAACACAGATGGAATGAGTCAGCTTATGAGTGATAAGCTAGACAAGAACAACTTGCATGCTTGGAGATTTAGAATGATGAACTTCCTCCTTGGAAAAGGCTAGTGGAAGTATATCAAAGGAGAGAACGAAAATGCTCCACAGTTACCAGAGAAGAATCGGACTACAGACCAGTTAAGAGCATATGAGGAATGGAATCAAGGAGCATGAGAGGTAATGTATTGGATATCTGTTAGCATACAAGATAGCATGATTGGGCACATAGAGGATGCCAAGACTTTGAAAGAGGCTTGGAACAGTTTGGTCACATTGTATGAGACCAATACAAAGGCACAAAAATTGCAACTCAAGAATGAACTACATACATTGGAGAAGAAGGGCATGTCAGTAAGTGACTAGACCTTGAAAATCAAAAGCATATGTGAATCACTTGCATCTATTGGTGTGAATGTAGATGATGATGATAAGGTGGAAGTGTGCCTTCATGCTTTAGAGCTACAAAGAAGACGTTTAGAACTTCTATAGAGACCTGAGAAAATATTCTGAATTTTGTTGGTTTGGTATCCCTGCTGATTATTTAAGAAAATAATCTTTGTGAGGATTCAAACTACCAAGGAAAGCCCAGTTCTGAGCAGGTATTCTACTCTGGCAAAGGAAGAGGCACAAATAGAGGTTTCAGAACTGGAAGAGGAAACAATAACCAAGACCAAGGTCAACAATAAAAGCATGCAAAAGGAAGAGGACAGTTTTGAGGCAGGGGGAGCCAAAGAGGTTGCAAAAATTTCCAAAGAACTCATTCAGGTAGTGATAGTAAAGGATGCTTGAATTGTGGCAAAACCTGGACACTTTGAATGTGATTGCAGGTTGAAGAATCAAAAGCAACAAAAGAACTATGCATCCACGAGTGTAGATGATTTTGAGAAGCTGTTCATGGTTCAACATCACATGACGAATACAATGTCTACTGGTGTTTCAAATTTATTGAATGAGAATGTCTGGTATGTTGATTCAGGTGAAACAAATCACATGACTAGTTATGCAAAATGGTTTAGTACTTTGCAGAAATTGCCAGTTCTTGGATATGTTGAAACAGGTGATAACACATCACATCCCATCAAGCATACAGGAAACATATCATTGTCCATGGAGGATGGGAAGGTAAAACATCTTACTCATGTGCTTCATGTTCCAAATATAAAAAAGAATCTGGTTTCTGTTGGACAAATGGCTGACTAGGGATTACAAGTGAGGCTCAATGCTGATGGGTTATATGTAGAAGAATAAAAACGGGATGGAAGATTGACTACCAAAGGAAACAAAGTGGGTAGGATGTTCACCTTAAATGTGAAAATTCCTAAAATGAATGTAGCCATGTTTGCCAAAGGTGCAGGAGTCATTGATGATATAGAGATCTAGCACAAATGGATTGGACATGCAAACTTGCAAAGCCTGAAATTGATGCAATCAAAGGAGATTGTCCATGGACTACCAAATTTCAAGGTTGTAGAGATGCAAAAGGTATATGCAACATGTCAATTTGGAAAAGAGTCAACAACATCATTTCCACATGACAAGCATGTTAGTGATAACATAATAGAAATAGTACATACATATGTTTGGGGTCCTGCAAAGACCACATCTATGGGCAGTTGCAAGTTTTATGTTACTTTCATTGATGACCATACACAAAAAGTATGGGTATATTACATGAAAGACAAGAGTGAGGTGTTCACTCACTTCTAGACTTTTAAAGCTATGGTGGAAAAGCAGACATGGAAGTATATTCAGACATTAAGATCTGATGGAGGAGGTGAATACATGTCAAATGAGTTCAACAATTTTCTAAAAAATCATGGAATTCGGTGTCAGTTTTCATGCATATACACACCACAACATAATGGCATTGCTGAACACAAAAATAGATGTATTGCAAAAATAGCAAGAGCCTTGATGGCTGAGAAGAATATGCCTCAATGTTATTGGGAAAAAGCTATCCATACTACTGTATACATCATGAATAGAACTCCGACTGCTGTTGTACATCAAGTTACACCTGAAGAAAAGTTTACAAGTAAAAAGCCAAACTTATCACATCTAAAAGTCTTTGGCTGGATTGCATATGTACATGTTCCAGATGAGTTGAGGATGAAGCTCGATCCAAAAGTAGAAAAATGTGTCTTCATTGGATACTCCCTTGAGCAAAAGGGATATGAATGTTATAACCCAATCACACGACATGTGAAGGTGATTAGAGATGTGGTATTTGATGAAATGTCAAGCTTCTATGGAGATGCCAAAGAAGAACCGAATCTTGAACCAAATGACAAAGAAAATGCTAAAAAATCAAGTGCAGAATCTCAAGTTTTGAGTGCATTGGATGCATCACCAAGCGATAGTTCCAACGCAAATCCATGGAGTGGAAGATTGCGTGGAAATTTCAGTCTAGCAAATTCGTCAAATACATCCAAGAAAGGTAAAAAAAAAGCTTTCTACAGGTCATAAAACATGTGCAGGTTTTGAAGACATTGATGGAGATTCAAGTGGTTCAGAAAAAAGTCTTGATGAGGAACTTGGATTACCATCTGTGAAGACTCCAAGAGTAAGAAAGGCACATGTAGATGATACAAGGAGAAGTGACCCAGGACCAAGAAGATCTGGGAGGATAAGGAATTCAATGCAACGATTGACATATGATAGTTGCATGGCTCGTCATTATGCCTACACGACAAAGGTAATACAAAATGCTGAACCCTCTTGTTTTGAAGATGTTATTGGAAATGCAGATTGGGAAAAAGCTATGGATGAGCAGATGGTTGTGCTTTATGGAAATGATACATGGAAGCTGGTTCCATTGCCGAAAGGGAAGAAACTCATAGGCTGTAAGTGGGTTTACAAGGTAAAGAACAATGCTGATGGTACCATAAGCAGGTACAAAAGCACGATTGGTAGCAAAAGGATAGGCACAAACATATGGAATTGATTATGAGGAAACATTTGGCCTTGTAGCTAAAATATCTAGTGTCAGAACACTTGTTGCATTAGCTACAACAAAAGGATGGATTTTGCATCAGATGGATGTGAAGAATGCTTTCTTACATGGTGAGTTATAGGAAGAAGTATACATGGACCAGCCACAAGGATATGAAGTTTCAAAGCATCCCGAATATGTTTGCAGGTTGCAAAAGGCTTTGTATGGGCTACAACAAGCTCCTCATGCATGGCATGCAAGGATTGCTGATTACTTAACCACCATTGGATTTTCTATGTGTGATGCAAATCATTCACTGTATGCAAGGAAGGATGATGATGGCATCACAATCGTGGCTATTTATGTTGATGACTTGATTGTAGGTGGTGATAATGAAGAAAGTGTTAGAGAGGTAAAGCAACTTCTTATGCAGGAATTTGACATGAAAGATCTTGGTGTGTTGTGCTATTTCTTGGGCATTGAGTTTATACATACAGAAACAGGTATATGGATGTCACAAAGGAAATATGCCTTGATTATGCTACGAAAGTATGGTATGGTTGATTGTAAGCCCATTTTTATGCCATTGGATCAGAATTTGAAGTTGGATACTACATTAGGTGAAGCATTGGAAAATGCTACTATGTACTAGAAAATTGTGGGAAGTCTTATATATCTCACAATTACAAGGCCTAATCTAAGCTATACTATTGGACTTGAAAGTCAGTTTATGTAGGTTCCCAGGAAGCCACATTTGGATGCTTTGAGGTGCATTCTACGTCATGTGAGTGCTACTTTGGATTATGCATTGTTTTATGAAGCTGGTGTAGATTTGCAGATTCATGGATACACCAATGCAAATTAGGCTGGTAGTATTCTAGATAGAAGATCTACTAGTGGCTTTATATTCTCACTTGGAGATGCAGCTATTACATGGAGAAAGAAGAAACAACCCACTGTTGATTTGTCGAGTACAAAGGTTGAGTATAGAGGTGTTGCAATGTCAATATGTGAGGCATCATGGCTGGAGATGCTACTTGCAGATTAGGTGTGGAAGTCCAAAAGCCTATCGCCATCTATTGTGATAATCTTAGAATCATATAGCTAGCATGAAACCCTTTTTTTCATGCTAGAACAAAGCATATCGAGGTTCATTATCACTTCACTAGAGAGAAGGTATTAGCAGGTGATATTGATCTTGTTTATGTGAGAACAAATGAGCAAGTTGCTGATACCTTCACTAAAGCACTTGGAGCACAGAAGCTGAAGAAGTTTCGAAAGATGCTTCGATTAGAGGACATGACGTTGAGCTTGAGGGGGAGTGTTGAGATATCAAGCTCAACATGTGATGATCTAGGATGACATGTATCAATTTTTTGTTTCTCTGACATGTATAGTGGTCATGTCGGTATATGTCAGGGATACTTCATTGAGCTTTATTTTGTTTATCTACTTGGACTGATGGTACATTTGCCAGCTCACTAATTCATGGGCATTATGTTTTTCCTTATGTACTGATGTTTATATACTACACTTGTTGTATTCTTGTTTTTTTGGTCATTCTTGTACATTCCTTTTTATGTAATAGAAGAAGAAGACGATCATTCTTCCTTGCCTCAATCTAAGTGTGTGCTTCTCTTTGATTGTGAGAGTGTGTGTGTGAGCTCTCTTCCTTATCTTCTTCCTCATGACACAAAGTTCTCAAGACAAGCCTACATTTATAGACATTATGAAAACTGTTATTGAATGAGATTCGTCATAAGGTGTTCCACGTATGTGAGGGTAGTTGCAAACTCCAACCATATGACACACTAACAGGAATGCAACAATCAATCTATTCATATTCCTATGAGTTGGTTGTGTTCATCGTTACTACAAGTGATTCCTTCAATATAAAGTGGGAAACTCATATGGCTATACCTGCAATTCTTCGTGCATCATATGCTATTTTTATTGATATTTTTGGCAACAACATGATCATAGAGCGCTTGCTCACAACAGATGCAAATATTTGAAAATCAAAGTATGATAATCTACCAAAAGTGAACTACTCATGACTAGGAAATATTCTTTTGTTAATGAATACATGAAAACAACTGTGTGATAGCAAGACAACAAGTTTAGCCTATGTCGTAGGAGAATGATATCACACAACACTCATGCAGATGACAAGTGGCCAAGCACTCGATGAATTATCACCACCTTTAGTCAACGTTCGTGAACAAGATAAGTGAGAACAAGCTACAACATGTACACAAATTTCTTCCTCCTTGTCAGTGATAAACCTGGTCATGAAAGCACCGAGCTTTCAAGAATCCCCCAATTCTTCTACATATGCAGAGCTCAAACACAACTGAGATGAAGATGTTAGAAAGCATGTCATAAGGTTTGGTTGCCAAATGGCATAGCAATCTTGGAACAATCCTCTATGACAAGTGTGTACATTCATGCGGGCTCCAGAAAGGTAGCAAGATAGGGAGTCTGGAGCTCAGCCATCCAACAAAGATCAGAAGATGGAGATGCCTATGCTTGTACATGACCAAAAGAACCCTTCTTAGCAACAATGTGGAGAGAAGCCTTGTTCACCAGAGAATGGGAAGGATGCATTAACACAACAATGATCCTCAACTTGTGCTTATAATAGGATGAAATATCGGAACCAAAATAGCTACTCTTTTTTTTAGCACTTATACCCTGTGTCCCATGTTTGTGATAGAGAGTGTAGTTCTGGAAGAGAAGTTTGATGGAGCAACCAAAAGGAGATGCACAACCATGCTCACAGAAGCAAAACATCTCCATGCACAAGGGGAGATCACACCGTGGAATCCTGTAGAGAACTCCAACACAAGAGTCGTAAACGAATAGCACGAGCATTACTTCATAGTGAAGAGTTTGGATCCCTTCATGATGTCTTTGAAATTTTCTTTAGAAAGATGGAAGGATGCAAGGATGAAAAAGTGGGAGGCAAATACTCAACCTGGGAGTAGATGCTCATCACAATGGATGTCACGATGAGATGAGGGGAGCTCAATGGGGCTCAATCCCATGCCTTTGAAGGTTTACAGATGGTAATGGATGAGCAAGGGGAAGTATGATGAAGCTCACCCTCGAGGCTTGGGAAAGGTAAGCACGAAGGAAGCGCTCGGGCCCAATCTCAAGGATAACGAACAAGAGCAATGGGAGGTGATCTCGACCCCAACTATGGGGGATTGGGCTCAACCTCACCAGTGCAAAGATGATCGAGCAGCACTAGTGCCTTCCTCACTATAATATGTGTTGGTTCAAAGAAAAGGACACGTACGCACGAACCACCTGCCTGTGCCATTCCTTTGTTGTTGTGAATTGCAAGCCATACATAGAATGGAAATGGTTAGGGAGGTTTCCTGTGCTGTGTAGTGAGGAAATCCCCAAGGTTTAGCACATATGGATAGTTTGAGGCCCTGAGTCCCAAATCACCTACTAGATTCGTCCCTCTAAGAGCAGTAGGTAGCCATCTTTGAATGTCCTTCCTTTCAGGGCAGCAACAAGCTTTCAAGTCAACATTTGTGAGCTTTGAAAGTAGCTTCAGTACAATGAGGAAATAGAGATGCTCTTGACCCAGATGTTGAGGTGGAATGGAAGAGAAGACAAGACTTGTCTTGCCACACCCACTGGTGCAAGGGAGTGAGAGTTCATCTTAGCAAGGGTGCGATAGTATGCACAGATGGGTGCGAAGCAATAAGCCCAACAAAGGGGATCTCTAGGCTCATTTTCCCCATTTGTGGAGTTCATGAGAATGTTGGGACAGAGAAATGTAGGCCTCATCCATTAGTTTTGCATACATAGGAGAGCGAGGGGTGCCACGGCTCAATCCAAGGACAGAGGAGAATAAGGAGTGTATCAACTCTTGATCACTGTGTACAAATCTCAACCTTCAAACAAGTCACTTGATTTGAACAGAGAGCAAGGAAACGTAGTTTCGATTCAGGTGGAGTGGATAACACCACAAACTCTACTTCTTGAAGGGTCCAATGATAACCAACACTGATGCAACTATAGCCTCTTCAACTCCACTACATAAGGCATCCAGCCTCTCGGAGTCTCAGGTGGCGCATCACAAATCTATTCCCGAGATTGAGAGAATAGGGAGGATGAGCATGAGGCTGCTCAAACCAAGGGAGAAGCACCACAGAGTGCACATCCACCATATCCAAGAGTGCGGAGCAGGAGAAGCACCCTCCTGATAGGAGGATCCAAAGGGGGAGCATGAGGCTGGACCCCATGTTGCCAGTAGCCAGAGGCACAGATGATGTGAAAGTATGTGAAGGCAGATCACAATAAAGTAGTGGGGAGCCAAACAAAGTATTTTTTCAAAGAATTATGTTTTATAATACTTTTCAAAACTCTCAACAATGATTTTTTCATCACTCTTGTACCATATGTAACATAGAAAAAACCCTTTTGTAATTAGTAGCTCCATTTTCTGCAAGCTGAGGAGTCCTCAAGCTTGAGGAGCTTAGGTAGAATGAGCCTACCAATTTTGGCTATTTTTAGACATCGTTTAGACCTTCAGATAGCACCTAGAACCTATTTTTTAATTATGCCGATCACTAGATGTGAAATCGGTCAAAACTAGTCTAGAATCTATAAAAAGAGCTAGAGAGCTCATTTTTGAGGTTGGCTAGTGTAGACTTGTATGGGCTAGTGTGAGCTGAGCTTGTAATTGAGATCTTTTCCTACCTTCCATTGTGTCTTGCTTGTCTCATACATGTGTGTGTGTATGTGTGTGTGCATCTCTATGCTTCTCACCTTCACTCTCATGACATCTCATGTTCACAATCTTCATATCACGCCTATCTCTTCCGCAAATTGACATTAAGGAGGTGGAGCTTCTTAATGTGGTACTTACCATTGTGCTAGAGCAACACCAAATTTGGTGCCATTGTAGGGGACCAAGTCTAGGACGAATGTGTGATGGTAACAGTATAGCAAGAAGTGGCGTTGGAAGGTAAAAACTTTAGTTTTTGTTGCTGTTTTTAATTAGTTTTTTGTGTTTTTCATCTCCTCTACACTCCTTCACCATCGCATCATCTTCTTCCACTCCAAAAAAATCAAAAAATTCACCATATCCACCCATTCTCTTGATTTCCCCTCATTTGTGCATGCGAGAGAGAGAGAGAGAGAGAGAGAGAGAGAGAGAGAGAGAGAGAGAGAGAGAGAGAGAGAGAGAGAGAGAGAGAGAGAGAGAGAGAGAGAGAGAGAGAGAGAGAGAGAGGAGAGAGAGAGAGAGAGAGAGAGAGAGAGAGAGAGAGAGAGAGAGAGAGAGAGAGAGAGAGAGAGAGAGAGAGAGAGAGAGAGAGAGAGAGAGAGAAGAGAGAGAGAGAGAGAGAGAGAGAGAGAGAGAGAGAGAGAGAGAGAGAGAGAGAGAGAGAGAGAGAGAGAGAGAGAGAGAGAGAGAGAGAGAGAGAGAGAGAGAGAGAGAGAGAGAGAGAGAGAGAGAGAGAGAGAGAGAGAGAGATCTTTTGTGCTTGTATGTGCTTGTGTGTTTTTGAGTTTTCTTGCAGGTACAGTCCTCTAGAGTAGCAGGGAAGCTTCCAAAAGGTAAAAAAACCACTTTCTGTTAGAATTTGCCATGTGTGTCAGACCATCGCGATGGTCTACCAAACTCTGAATTTTTGGTAAGCGAGTTCACCACGGTGTAGAGCACCCTTGCACACACACGAATCCACAGCTGCATTTCTAAAATTTGCATTTTGGTGGACCATCACGACGGGCTCATGCCATCGCGATTGTGTCACACCATCGCGATTGGCTCATGCCATCGTGATGGCTCGGCCGGACCATTGCGACGGTCTCAAACCATCGCGACGGTTCACTTGAACCATCATGACGGTCCTTGACATCACCACCATCCTGTCGATCCCATGCCATCGCGATTGGCCCACACCATCGCAATGACTCATCTGCCACATGTCAAGATAGAACATTGCGATGATACTAGGTATGCCATCGCGACGCTTCCAAATTGGACCATCACGATTGGCTCAAGCCATCATGCCTCGTCACCATTGTGACGGGCTCATGCCATCGCAATGGTTGCGTTGACCATTGACCATCACGATGGGCTCACGCCATCGTGATTGTTCGCTAGACAGACCATCGCGATGCCTCGCATGATTGGACCATCACGATTGTAGAACGCCATCACGACGGTTCACTTGACCCCTCATGACGGTCCTAGATTATCGCGATTGTCCCAGACCATCGTGATTGTTCACCCAAAACCAAAAAAATTAGGATTTGATTTTTTGGGCCATTTTGAGGCTAATTTGAGAAAAGTTTTGGGTGACTAAGCTCATAGGAGACCCTTTAGTTCATATTTGAAGAAAAACCTAATTGGCAGTTTTTACCCTCGAGGGCCTGAACATTCATATCTTTTTCATCCGAAGTCCGATTTTTGAGCTTTATAGCTCATTAGTAAGCTCTTTACAAGTACTACGTGAACTCAACTATTTTTTTTAAAGAAGAACACATTGTTTTTTAGATAAGATAATTCGAGGTTGATCCATTGTTGGGACTAGAAGAGAAAGGGGGCATTGAAATTTGGGCAAAGGAAGGGACCTAAAGGTGTATATATTTAGGTACTTGAGCATCCATATAAGACTTGGTCTAAACATTGGAGTTTTGCAAGTCTAACAAGGACTATCAAGGGCAAGCAAAGTAAGGCAGTGAAGAACGCAAGGCTTGGGAGGTGCGACTTCTTGGGCAGCAGAGCAATCAAAGAAGTTGTTTTGAGGTTGGAAGAATACTCGACCCCCTTAGTCAATTATTAGCTTAGGCTAAACATCGAGCATTGTGGATTAAAGACGATAGGAACGCATCAAGTTCAAGAGACCTAATTTTTCAAGTCGAAGACTAATGTAAAAGTGTGTGATACGGAAAACCTAAAGGAAAGAATTTAAGTTTGATGGAACGAGAACTCAAAAGTACAATGGAAAGTCGATCCCTGATGCATACAATAAGATAAGACAAGAATTTAAAGGAATTTAAAAAGAAACAAGCAATAAAGAACAAAGAAACATTGACGACTGCCAAGAAGTAAATTCATGAACCTTAGATCAGGCAGACCGATGAAGCCTTAGATCATTAGAAGCAAGTGTGGGAACCATTGCATGTTCATGGGCACAACATTTGAATAGCTATCCTTACGAGTTGAGCTCAGATACCAGTGAATCGAAAATGGCTTTTAGCACAAAAAGACCAGAAGGAGGGTTAAACATAGCATATTTGGAAATACCTGAAGGATCCTACAGAACTCAATTAGAATATGTTCACACCAACCACTTAGGTGCTTGCATCTATGAGGATGGTTTGCGAAGATCAGTAGTGCAATTGCACAATCCTGATCAACCCATTGGATTGGAATGTCTAGTGGTGAAATTTGAGAGAGACGCATACATAGACAAAGAGGGAATGATGTACATCATAAGTACTCAACCAAATCATACCAATGAGTTTGGTGTAGTTCAGCTAGATACGGAAGCGAGAACCCAAGGGAAAGAACCACTAGGAGAAGAACTAAGGGCACATACAGGGAAATTTTTATTGACAAGAGTACTAATCCCATAATGGATCCCCCAAGACAATAGAAGCATATAATTGTTTTTGAATAAGGAAAATGACGAAGCATTTTGGAGGTACAAAATGCAACAAACTAGTGAAATAGGCTCCATCATGATCTAGGAATTCAAGGACCTAGATACACCTGGAAAGTTTGTATACCTGGATGACACTTCAGAATGAGTGCTTGTAGTACCAGACCATGTGAGAAATATCTACACATGGAGAGGTGAGTTAGTCTTCCCCCCATCTCGAATAGATGTAAACACGAGCCATTAGGGTGCTGGAACATCCTCAGCCCATGGAACTCAAAGAGAGAAGAACAAAGAAAGACCAGAAGTAAGTTTCACTCATCCTATAGGGAGAGATAGAACCACCATGGACACGGATAGCGTGGAAAGACAAAGGGAACCTAGAATACCAAGTGGTAGAGATGATTTTCCTCTACCTAGACCACGTGAACATCCAAGGATATTAAGACCCACTCAATTAGTAAAGTCAATGAAAAACTACTTCGATGGGATAGGAGATCCCTACCATGTTGCGGGATTTAAGCAAGTTCTAAGAGCAGATAAAGTAGAAGACATGTTCACGCAATATAATGCTTTTGGACTAACGTTAAAGAACATAGCTTTAATTTGGTTCCAACCATTGCAAAAAAGGCAATTTAGAGATAACCATCACTTGTTAGAGTCATTCATTACAGAATTCTCTAAAAGTGGAATCAGGCATGATACGTCTTCGTTGATTCATAGCTTCAAATAAACCCCTCAAGAAACAATCAGACTTGCAAGATGTAGGTTTATAAAATATATTGAGAGATGTCCAATGCCAGAGTTACCCTCACAAGCCAAGCAAGTGTCATTGTTTAGATCCCCTCTTGAGCTCTAAACTACGCTCCTATGTGTACTTGAAGGAACCCAGAACGTTAGAACAATGTGTAAGAATTTATATAGACATTGAGGACAACCTTGGAGATGAGTTAGAACTCTCAAAGGTCTATAAGGACTCATATTTTTCATCTCTAGCATCCTCAAAGTTGTCTCGCTCGATAGAAAACCTAGCAGAAAAAGTGGCCCAAAAACTAGGAGTTTCTAGTAAAGAGATGCCACGGTTAACAAAAAACAATCATTGTTACACCTATGGTGGTGATCATATGGCAAATGTGTGTCCCAATGCATCACAACTGCAAGCAAACTGTAGTGGCCAATATTGTACAACTGAGAGAAGATACACGAATCACCATCTCAGGAATGCCCCTACAATAAACAAGTGGTATGACAGAACTACCCGCAAGCATACCCGCAACCAGGTAGGTATCAAGGTCAATATAATGCTCAAACTCATTACTATAGGTCTCCTCAAAACTATCCTTATCAGGATCAAGAGAGACCTCAACCTGTTTTAGCTTAGTAGCCACCCCCACTAGCAAATGTCATCTTAGTTAAATACGCTAATGTAGAAGAGAACCTCAATAGGGCTTTAGTGCCTTCTTCACCCTTGATCACAGAAAGTGACCCTAACTCCAATAGTTTTGACTCTACTCATATAGATAGTCCACCCACCTATTACACAGTCAGCAGAACATGTGGAAACATATCAATATGATAGTCCACCATTGGAACCCAACTCGGAGCCTGATTATGCTAATGCGATGTATGTCAACCCTAATCCGCAGCCCCAATTAAGACAGCAAAGACTAGAGGGCCCTAGAGGACCATGCTTTAGATGCCAAGGAGATCATTTCATAAAGGATTGACCACATCCTCCCACAGCAGGACAATCACAACTATAACATACAAGGCTTTTGTGCCAATTGTGGTAAAGAGCATATCATCAAAGATTGTCCCAAGAACCCTACAAATGCTTCAAAAGTGACACCCATCAACGTGTTAGGTATTGTACACAATGCAGATGGATCCAACCCTACATACATGCATATCCAAGCTATAACAAGAGCCCAAACGCTCTTACAGAATCAATAACCTAATCTTGAGAAAATAGTTGAAACTAGCAAAGTTGGAGAGTCTAGTAACAAAAAGACAAAATCTTGGAAAGATTCCAGAGAAAGAATTAAGAGGAAGTGGAGTAAAAAGATAACTGAGTTGGAAGGAAGTTTAAAGGAATCGAGCGCCAAAATCCTAGAACTAACTTTGCAAGCATCTAATCAGGAGAATCTAGCTCAAAGATCAGGATCAGTTTTAGTGGAACCCATACCAGAAAACATAGACATGATGTTTCGTGCATATCAGGTGAGATTAAAAGAAGGACCACAGATAGCTGAAATGTGTAAGAACTATCCATGAGCAGACATAGGAATTGAGAGGACTAAACTTTGTATGAAGATGGTAGAATTAGCTCAAACTATGTTTGAAGCCTCACATTATCTTAACTGGAACAACATGGAGAAACCTGAATTACATTTTCAAGGATTACTGGAGAGGTTAGAATACTTGGTCAATAGCAACGAGAAAAAGAATCATCATAGGAACCCTATTGCCTCAGAGACAGAAGAAAAGAATGCACCATCCCTGTCTCAAGTACCAAATGCAAAAATTGAAGATAACCTGTCTTCCATACATAAGTATTCACACGAATTTCTAAGAGAAATACAAGAAGAAAAATGGAGTAAATAACAAGAAACCCATCCCCCTATTCAAGAAATAGATGACTTGCAAGACTAATTTCCCCTAGATATCCCCTCTGTCTAAGATGACACAGAGGAAGAGCAACTGAGTGAACACACAGGTTTTGAATCCAATTCTTTGCAAGAATTACCTCAGTTCACAAGACCTTGGAAAACCAAGTCTATTAGCATGAGAGCACCCACAATAATAGTGAGGAATCAAGAATCAGTGATTCCTAGAAAGACGGAAGTGATCAAGAACACTAAAGTACAATGTCACCTGACTCTAGAGGAGCTGTTAAAGGTTAAACTAGAATTGTGGAAGCATGTAGCAAATCAATTCCTTGAGCTTGCTACTACTCACTCGCAGATAGGATCACACAAGAAGGTACCAAAGATACCCGTAGAAATAATTGGAGATGTAAGCGAAGGAGAGGAAGGTAACACTTATATTCCAATGACCCATTTGGGCTACACCACCAAAGCCATCTTAGATTCAGGAGCTAGAGTAGCCATCGCTACAACTGCTTTATGGAAATGTTGGGATAAGCGAGCATTAAGACCTATTAGGATGAAGCTACAAATGGCTGATGGACATATAGAAAAACCATTAGGCTTACTAGAAGGCATATCTCTCACCACTTGTAGTGTGGAGTTTGAGCATACTTTCACCATTTGTGATTTTGGGAAAAATCTTGCTTACGAGATGATTTTAGGACGACCATTCATGTGTCAGTTGCAAATCGTACAAGATTGGGGAACTCATTCTTTGTACTTGCAACATTTAGGAGTGACTACCAAAGTCAATCTTAAAGACTATTCTCATTGAGATGTACCACCAATACAATGAAAAATCATCCATAAAACATAAGAGGAAACAGAATCGGTACACTCATTGGAATCAGACCCCTCATGGTTGCATGAGGATACTCATCTATGGATGTGTACAATAGCCAAACAAGAGGAAGAATGGTTAGAAGACAGGACTTTAGGTTTAGAACAACATCCAGGAACTCTTCAAAACCCAGCTTACGCACCTATAGTATTTCCAGTCGAGGAATTTGAGCCTCATGATTGGGTAGAAATTTTAGCCACGATGGACATGGCAGTGAACAAAGAATAGTGGACCCCTCATTGTGATGAAGACGGGTATGATATTTCCATTTTCATGATTGAACATATTGAGGAAGACTTTATCCTAGAAGAATGCACGAAAATGATCCAAGAATCAGACAAGAGTGATGATGAAGAACTAGAATCCATCATCATGGAACCCTTTTGTTCCACAGAAGAGGAATATCTTTACTTTATAGAAGCCAAAAACCCTGAGGAAGAAAAGGAAAGTCATTAACTGGGTTCTCTACTATCTTTTTTGGTGATGGTACTTCGGGGGGTGATGGTGGCTATTTGTATTGGAGTGGTTGAACTTGGAGTTCTTGGAATTGCTTTTGTAACTTTGCTAGTTTAGCTGGTTCTTTAATGGTTGCAGTGGGCTCTAGAACTTGTTGAGATCATAGTTTTTGTTGTTGTCATAATTGATCCACTTCCTTGGATACTTTATCATGTGATTCTAACACATTTGCATACTCTTCCAGGATGAGATGAATGTTCTCTTGGGGAACAACCTAGAATTTAGATGGAATGATTTGCACACTAGGTGTATTATCTATAGGAGCCTCCAAGTTTTCTTGATTTTGTTGTTGTAATCTTTGTCTCTTCATGTGTGCAAAAAAAAGATGTATCCGTAATAATGCCATATTATATTGAAGCTTTGCATTACATTCTAGTTGGATGTGTAAGTGGCCCTCTACTATCTTCACTGATTCTTGTTCCATGTTTTGAATCTTGGACTCTAGCTCATTGTATGATATCTATAAAGAGTTGTATTGATCCTATAATATGGTGTTGCTTTCCACAAGCTCAAAGATTCTTTCCTACAAGTTCATAGATTTCTCGTGGAGGGCTTTGTTGCACTCTGCTAGTTGTTGATATTCATGCCTCAATTGATTGGCAAAATTAATCATAGAGTTGATTGTTAAATCTATAGTCATGGATGCAATTTGTGCAATATGTAATGCAAGGAAAAAGGGAGTGGGGACAAGAAGAGTGAATGTTGTGGAGAATGGTGCTAGGAGTGGAGTTGATGTAGGTGGAGGGGGGTTTGGGGATGGTGGAAATGTGCAGAATGGAGGAGGTGTAGTGTGTGGTGAGATGCCCATTAAATGGGATGTGGTTGTGCATGATGTGTCCACCATAAAAATAGCTATGGTGGGTGTAATGAAAGAGTGTTTTGAGGGTTTGGGGGTATATACATAGGACCTCGGTACCTATAAGTTGCACCAAGGAGTATATACCATAAAAATAGGTATGGTGGGTGCAACGCATGACAAAAATGAAGAGTGTTTTGAGGGTTTGGGGGGTATATACATAGGACCTTAGTACCTATAAGTTGTGGTTGAAATAGAGAGGATAAATGGAAGGAGTAGGGTGTCGAGAATGAGTGAGGTCCAGTGGGTGGGAAGGAAGTTAATCCTAGTTGAGTAGCAGGGTTACCTATTATGGGATACAAGGTGGACGGGTGCAAATATTTTTGTATGGTATGATGGGTTGGTCATGGAGGATAAAATTTGTGACTATGAAATCGGGTTGCGAAATGTAAAGGTGGGGATTGCAGTGGTTGTCTTTGTGATGAGCACTATTTCATCGATCCTATGTGGTGAGTGAGGCGGTGTGTGAAAAATGGGTTCTTTTGGTTGGATGAATGCTTGAACGATGGTGGTGAATTAAGGTTTGGGGTTTTGTATGGGGGATGGAATAGACATTGGTGAGATGGGAAGGTTTTGTACACTTGCGAGCGATTTTGACAATGGTTAATGGTGTGAATGTGGTGGTGACTTCAGTCATAACAAGAGTAGACGTGGTGTTCTCCACTGAGGTGATTGTGATATGAATGTTCTTACTTGATCATTATCATGTGTTGATGCATTGCTAGTCATATTGTATGATAGGTCTTTGTTGCATATGATCGATGGCATCCATCACATCGACAACTTTAGATAAGGCACATAAAGAAGCTGCGATGAGGGTTCTAAGTTATCTAATGATGATGAAAATTTGTTGCACAATAAGGCTACTTTGGGTGTGGACCTCTTGCATTGTTGGGCGTGGACCTCTTGCATTGTTGGTCTATTTCATACTCTGTTTCAAATCCAATGCCTACATCTGTCAAAGCAACATTGTGAAGAATTTGCTCAAAGTCAAATGTACCCAATTCTTCTAATCTGATAGGTACATAGAACTCAAAATCCATGGGCAGAGGTGGGGCTATCGGTTGTGTAGTGGATCCTCCATCTATGCTACATCTAGGAATGAAAATAGTAAAAGGTTGTACAAGTCTTTGCCCTAACAGATTGACATCTCGAGTCATTGTTGCACTTCATAGTTGTGCATATGTAATGGTTCCTCTGATACTCTTTGGTTGAGGAGATCACACTTTTTGACTATTGAATAGTTGAAGCCTTGATCAGGTGAGCGCTCTCTTGATTGGTACATCATAAGATAGACACTTGTATGCAACATGTGCTATGGTGCAACACCCATTCAATATAGGCTTAAAAAACCATCTGTTATTTATTGTATGAAACTGTTCAATGATCAAAATAGGGAGGTTAATGGTTAGTCCATAGTCTCAACCAAATCTAAAATCAACCATATCTGCTTGTGGGGCTGAGTAAAACAATCTTGTGTGACAAAAGCAAAGTGCTACATGCATATCCTAAGTGGCACTAAAATAAATTTCGGCATCATGGATGTCATATCATTTACCTTCGTTATAGTCCCATTCTTCATATTTTTTAGTACTAGACTCTTGTTATATGAGGGAATATGCATATCTTGCATATTGAGGGCCTCTCATACTAAGTTCAAGGTAAGCTTGAACCACTTCAATTCATTGTTACATAACAAGGAAGGAATAATTGGTGCTCAGTACATCTTTTACTATGCTTGGTTGTAAGGTGTAAATCAAATAGTAGCACTGCATGAATTCTTGCTTGGGCAAAGGTTCACTAAAATAGTTTGCCAACCCAACTCTCTCCCAAATGGATTGTAGCTCTCATGTGTTCCAAAGCTATGAATTCATGGGTGAAGAACTAGTATCTACCCCAAACATTTCTAAATTCACACTTGGACTCCAAGATGTGTGTACCATTTCCAAGGGGTCTAGCTAACTCATTGAAACCATGTGAATGGGTCTTTACCCAATTTGTTTGACCACTAGCGGGATCTTTAATTGGTATAACTCTTAGATGCTTGAATTCTATTGGCCTTTGGTGGGAGGTTCTAAAATGGGGAGGTTACTAATGTTAATGGGTTGGGAATTGGGTTGTGCATCAACCATGTCTTACTAATAAGAGTGATGCTCTTTATCGATATGTTAGAATAAGAAGAACATATTAGTATTGTCTAAGAAACTTGATGAGGCCTTGTTCCCTTTACGATTCCAAAGTCTCCCTTTATCCCTTTGTGTGGATTTAGTGATTGTGTGAATGATAGGTATATGTAGTGAGAATGTGAGTTAGTGTGTAGCCAGATGCATAATAGGGCAATGTATTAGCTCGGGATGCTTCTGACAATGTAGAAGTACATAACACAATTGGTTCAAGTAGTAATTTACAATTCTTGACTCTCTAGAACTCCCTTATGGGATAAAAGTTTGGCATTTACGTTTGTACATGGTTTTTTATGATGAATCTACTTAGATATGGGACTTTTTAGGAACCCATTTCCAAGTTATTCTAGGAAAAACTTTATGTGGTTTCTAAGTAACAACATCTTTTTGTATATGTTTTCGGGGGTTGGGATGGAGTATGAGGAACTAGAACCTAAGAGCTCATGTTTAGAGATCCAAGCTTGCAAGCAAGTCTTAGGCACACAAATTTGTGCATCATTATGTTCAACCTTCATTGACTGCTTTGATATCCAAATATGAACTATTCTTTGACTTGTAATTCCTCTTTGGTCGGCTGGTCGATTCTTTGGCTTCCTCATCTTCTTCTCCGATAGTGGTTTTGATTGCATGGGAGCAATTGGTAGCTCGCCCTTTTGTATGGAGATGTGCTTCATGCCTAGAATCACTTTTTTCCTAGATTCTATAGATATGTTTGATGCACAAGTCTTCTTGTGCTACTTAGCTCGACTCTTAGTTTTGACTACTACTATCATATTTGTCACTGGAATAGAATGGAGATCCAACTGCTCTAGATCTTGATCTTGAATGGTTTAATTCCTCTACATCACAGAGCTTTGGACACATGCAACATCTTTCTCTCCAAGATTAGTCTTAAAGGAACTAAGAGCCTGTGTGGGACCAAGATTAGTGAGCATGCAATTCTCTAATTCTATTGTGAGATGTTGTTCATGTACCCAAACTTGAAGAAGCCAACTTCTTAGAGGTAAGTTGATTACATGATCATAGATCTAGCCTTGAACAGAGAGAGAGAGAGAGAGAGAGAGAGAGAGAGAGAGAGAGAGAGAGAGAGAGAGAGAGAGAGAGAGAGAGAGAGAGAGAGAGAGAGAGAGAGAGAGAGAGAGAGAGAGAGAGAGAGAGAGAGAGAGAGAGAGAGAGAGAGAGAGAGAGAGAGAGAGAGAGAGAGAGAGAGAGAGAGAGAGAGAGAGAGAGAGAGAGAGAGAGAGAGAGAGAGAGAGAGAGAGAGAGAGAGAGAGAGAGAGAGAGAGAGAGAGAGAGAGAGAGAGAGAGAGAGAGAGAGAGAGAGAGAGAGAGAGAGAGAGAGAGAGAGAGAGAGAGAGAGAGAGAGAGAGAGAGAGAGAGAGAGAGAGAGAGAGAGAGAGAGAGAGAGAGAGAGAGAGAGAGAGAGAGAGAGAGAGAGAGAGAGAGAGAGAGAGAGAGAGAGAGAGAGAGAGAGAGAGAGAGAGAGAGAGAGAGAGAGAGAGAGAGAGAGAGAGAGAGTCAATGATGTCTTCATCCTGGAATACTAGCAACTTTATGGTTACAAGGACATCCTAAATTGAGATGGGAAATTTCAACTCACCCATACACGGGGTTTCCACACCTCCTAATCCTACAAGGTAAGCTTCAATATGATTCATTGGTAAATCCATGTCCTGACACTTAGAATGTTGTTGTAGATGAGGCAAGTGGACTCTCAAAGATAGGAATGCAAAATGATGAGTCATTGATCCTGGGGTAATCCCAATTGAAGCTGAGAGGAAATGTAAACCTTTGATGGTACAATAGGAGGTGTAGCCATCTAAGGTATAAGGTGAGATTGTATCTTTGATTCCTCATGCTGCAAAGTGTATCATGATATGGAAACTCATGTACAAAGAAAGCATGCTCCACATAGTGTGATTGTTCGAATCTAGAATGATCCCTCTTTGAAGTGGAAATGGAGGATCGAGATCTTGATATGAATTCAAAAGGGATGAATAGTTAGAGTATTCATCAAAGGTGCAGCCTTTGGTTACTATAACTTAATGACCCTTTGGGTCATAGAGTTTGTATGCCTTTTGTCGGTCACTGTAATCGATGAAAATGTACTGCTTAGGCTGATCATCATGATTGCCTTATAGGTATGATGAAGAACTTCAACTAAGAGCATGGACTCATGCAAATTGGGTAGGGCGTGTTGATGATAGAAGGTCAACTTGTGGCTATGTTTTCATGCTATGTACAAAATAAATTTCATGGATGAGCAAAAAGCAACCCACAATTGCATTGAGTTCAATAGAGGCTAAATATAGAGCTTTAGCCCTCACTACATGTGAAGCAGTGTGGCTTACGAAGCTCTTTAAAGATCTTGGTATACAACTTGGACCAATTCCAATTTATGGAGATAACATGTCAAGCCTACATCTTGCTAACAATCCCATGTATCATGCAAGGAATAAACACATTGAGGTGCATAACCATTATGTAAGGGAAAAGGTTGCAAGTGGAGATATTAATGTTCATTTTGTAGGTGCAAAGGACCAAGTTGCAGATATCTTCACCAAATTCTTGGAAGTGACCAAGTTAACAAAGTTTTCAAAGGCTATGAGCTTGCTTGATATGGACACTATCACCTTAAGCTTGAGGGGGAGTGTTGAAAATGTTAACTATGCAAGATTTAGGTGGATAAAGGGGTCAAAAGACATTAATGTGGACAAAAGTCATGACTCAAATCACTTAGGATAGTCTCAAGGTCGGGTAAGGTCAGGCAAGGAATTCCTAAGGTGGTGGAAAAGTTGGGAGAGGCATCCAAAAGCTATAAAAGGAGTTGAAGAGACACCAAAATGCATGGAATTCTTGTAGGTCATTGAAGACCAAGAGATAGATACTCAAGGAGGCTCAAGCCGAGATTCATCCAAGGCTCAAGGAGTTGAAAGATAGCTTTCCAAGCTAGAAAAAATGCAAAGGAGGGTGTTACATGCATAGAGGAGGCGCAAGGAGGAGCTATCAAGCCAACACCCCCTCTACTCTCTTGTGAATCAAAGTTTTTCTGTATGGTAGTAGAAAAGTTGTATGAAAAGACCTAGGTATTGGGTTCATTTCACTTCTAGTGTGCAAATATGAGGGATTAAATTCCATCACTCGAGAGCCGAGTTAGTACTATAAGAAAAAGAGACTTGCTAATGGTGCTGATTCGAGGGACATGATCACTATTGTAGTGCAACATAGAACAGGTTAGCGGCTCTTGAAGACTCCATTTAGAGCATCCATGGATTAGATCAAAGATAACTTAGATAATGGACTAAGGAATAAGATGAATAATTAAAAATTCCATAAAGAGAAATGGCTATAGAAAAATGGATAGTAGTGATCACAACATCACCAAAGACCATCAAAATGCCATAAGGTACTCAAAACATTTGTAAACATTATGAAATATGAAATGCGATATGAAATCCTCAAAAGTGTTGAGAACCACTTCTAATTCTTGAGATTCAATTGAATAAAATTATCATAGAACTAAGACGATTAATGATAATAATAAAATGAACTAAAAAAAGGGTGGGATGATGGGAGCAAGTGGTATAAAAGGGTGGGTGAGACGTGAAAGGCATCCAACATGCTCTCAAAGAATGAAGTAGATGATGAAACACGTTCACCACCAAACGAATGTCACCAAGAGCATCACCACCACCTTCAAAAGCACCACCAATAGAAGAACCACCAAGACCTCCACCTAATGCTATGATACCATGTAGAGAGTACGCATGTGGAAGAAAAATGAAAAGAAGAGTGTACTCACAAAATGAAAGAGTGTGAGACTCAAAAGTAAGTAGACCATGAAATGTGAAAACTCACATGGATTAGAGTGAGCTTGCCAAGAGCATGGAGTAGGCTGCTCAAGCTTCTAACCAAGTACGAATGGGGGGAGAGACCCTCCTTATATAGATTTGAGAGGGGCTCTCCAAAGTACATCTCATGTGGGATAATTGCCTTTGAAGGAGAACGAATACATAGGTAGAAGAAAATGGCAAGGTACCCAAATACAAAGGGATATAATATTAAATGGAAATGGAATAGAAATAGATGGACTCTAAGATACAAAAGGGATATGCACTCTCATATTCTCCACACATTGTTCCTCGTTCACGGCTATGTCCATTGTGGCTAAATTTTTTGCCCAATCATGGGGTTCAAATTCCTCATTAGGAAATGTTGACATAGCTGCATATGTTGGGTCTTGAATTGATCTTGAATTTTCACTAGCACCTAATTTTCTCACTTCCAATATGTTTTCCTCATCTGCTGCAACTTTACACATCCATAAGTGCATCTCCTTGTGCACCCATGAAGAATATGATCTTATGGAATGCATAGTTCTTGAGATTGAATTTGGTAGTTATGCCAAGATGTTGTAACTACAATGAATTGGCTCTCCAATCCTATACTATCTGCAATTGCTTCATGAGTGGTCTACCCAAAATCATCTCATAGACATGATTCTTTCCAAACTCGCATATTGAAAAAGTGTGTTCAAACTCTATGCTAAATGTGGTGAGCGTTATCCCTTCTAGCTATCGTAGGGGCTTCTTATATGTCTGTCTGCCATTTGTAACTTATCTTAGAGCTTGTTTGCCCCAACATTTCCATGGAGAAGTGGTGGTAGTGGAAACTCTTGCTCTTGAATCTATGATTACCTTCCTTGTATAGCCCTACTAGGTGATAGGTAGATAAGTATTTTATTCTTCTCTTTCACTCATATCTCCTATCTTATCTATAAGTATATCTGGTACCAACATTTGAAGTCCTTCCTAAGAGTGGGAATTAATTACTTGCAACAATTGGTTTGCTATGTGCTTCCACAACTCAATTTTAGTCCTTAATAGCCCCTCTTAAGTGAGATGTCACTACACTTTAGTATTTTTAACTACATCCATGTTCCTTGGCAGAATTGATTCATTATTTATAATGACGACTATGGGGGCTCTCATCTAAATAGATTTAGATTCCCAAGGGCATGTGAAGTGTGGCAATTCCTATAGGGAATGGGATTCAAAGTCTAGTATCTCACTCGATTTCACTTCTTCTTACTCCGTGTAAATGGAGGGAATATCTTGAGGGAATCGATCATGAAGGTCATCCACTTCTTGGGTTGGAAGAGGGATTTCTCTCTCCTATTAAAAATAAAGAAGTAAGCTTGTATATATTTTTGCAAAAAGGATTTTCTTCAAGTAGAAGGAAAATACAAAAATGAAAAGTAGAAGCATTTACTTCAGCAAGTAGTGGAGGCCAAAAGAGAATCATTCAAAAGAGAATCAAATCCAAAAATTGAACTGTAAGAGGAGTGGCTATCCAAAGTAGTGGAGAAATGATGGAGAAGAGCTCTCAAACTCATCATGCGAGTTTTTGGTCACTTTGATATAAAAGAGGCAAGGGAGAACACTCAAGGAGAGTGGAAGAAGGCGTGGAAGCCCCCTTGTAGCTACTTCATTTGTTTGGAGTCATTTCGTTCAGTTCACTCTCATAGAGTATGTGCAGCTGCACACCCATTTTTGGGTAGTCTACTTGTGAGAGTCATATCTCTCAATATATGTACTCAATTTTAGTGTTTAAACATTCGTTGGAAGGCTTATCTAGCATACTTCCTCTATCTAAAACAGTTTTATGAAGTTCTTTATGTTCTGTGAGTTATTCAGTTTTTAGTGAAGTCTAGTTTTTAGCCTAACTGAGTGGACAGGTAGCCTGTCTTGTATCAATGAGTTTCCAACCCAAATCTACTCCAAATTGAGTGTTTGATAGCTCATTTTGAAGATATAGGTGTCTAGTTTGAGTGAACAAAGTTTCAAGTTCATTGCATTTTTCCAGTTGGTACCAGTTTGCATTTGAAGGTTCAGCTGTTGGCAAGAGTCTTGATCCTGAGAAGGTCTTCTACACTTTCCGCTGCGATTAGTAGCAGAGGAATTCTCCAACATCTCCTAGGAACAAAAGCTTCATGTGGTGGTAAGATTACTCTTTCTCTTCCACTATTTTGAGCCTGTAGAGTAGCTATAGTCTTAGGTCTCTCTAGCAAGTGCTCTAATCTCTCCAGCAGTTCTTTGAAATGTAATTTTGGTTTTATTGAGTTTTTTAATTGAAAATCTAGCTTGCATCAAATATAGCCTAAGCTAGTTCTAATATTTTTGCACAAAGCTTATTCCTTTCAATCTCTAAATCAATGGCGGGATAACATTTATCTAGCTCAACTATTTTTGGACCTTCTTGGAGTCAACCCTAATAGGCCTTGGACATCATGTCTAGGTCTTCTAGAGTAGGATCTGCTAAGGCTAATCTTGTTCTCGCTTGCAGTGGAATGAATGGTGGGATTTGATGAGGTGGGTTGAACCATGGTAGTGTTTGAGATGGCATTTGAGAGGCGATTTCAAATATTTTTGTTTTCGTTTCTTTAATGCTTTCTTCTAACTAGCTCTATCTCTTAGCCCATTGTCTCTTCATTCTCTGTTGGTTGTCCTTCCAAGATTTTATTCTCTTTTTATATGTGCTCTCTGGTTCAATAGCCTTTGAATTCTTTTCTTGATCTTTGTTTAGGGTATTTTGTAGAGCTTGTGCTCTAGTGAATACATGTTCATGGGTGATATTCATCACACTTTCATTAGATTCTACTACCAAGACAATTACATTCATTGGAGAGATCTTTTGGTGTTGGTTGGATTATTAGGACAATATCTGAGGTGACACTCCTTTGCACAATCTAGATAAAAACCTTGGATCACAATGGGTTGAGGTTGCCCTAGTGGAGGAAGTTAACAATCACGTATGAAGTGATCTCCCCTGACATATGTAACAAGGTCCTCTAGGGGTGTGATGTCTCATTTGTCTCAATTGGGGCCTAAGGTTTAGATTCATGTATAGTAAATTGAAATTGTCGGGCTTCTAGTTAGGTTCCATCACTGGTGCTTCATATTGATAGATCTCATTATGCTCTGGTGATTTTATCTAGTAAGGTGGTGGGATATCTACATTGGTAGATTCAAAACTTTGAGCATTAAGATCACTGTTTGAGATCATAGGGGATGCTCACACTATAGCTCTTTTTAAGTTGTTTTTTGTTGTAGTGTATTTGACTTATATCTCATTGGAAAGGGGTGGTGGTTGTTGACATAACATGGGTTGAGGTCTCACTTGTGCTTGATAGCGGGGCTAGTATGGTTGTGGTTGGTACTAGTTTTGATATCTTCTTGGTTGCCAATAGGGCTGATGGAAGTTTTTTTTTTAATTGCCTATTTTTTGTAGGGACAATCTTGTGCATTATGATTTTTCTATTTTCTCTCAATGGCATAGTATAGGGAATTTAGGTTTCTTTTGAGCCATGCTCGTCTAATTCATATTTTGAGGTTGAGGGTTTGGATGTGAAGCTAGTATAAAATTTGAATCTTTATAGAGTTTAGGGAGTTCTAACTCATCAACCAAATTATCCTCAATATCAATGCACATTCATACACATTGTTCTATGGTTTGGGGTTCCTTAAGATAGACATATGATCATAGCTTTGCACTCAATAGACCATCTAAGAATAGGGAAACTTGCTTAGCCTCAGTAGGTAGCTTTAGGATTGGATATCTTTCAACGTATTGACTAAACCTACGTCATGCTAGTCTCATAGTTTCCTATGGTGTTTGCTTAAAGCTATGGATCAATGAGGATGTATTATGTCTGATCCCACTCTTGGAGAACTTTGTGATGAACACCTTTGGAAACTGGTTGATACCTCTGAATTGATCTTGATGCAGGGGTTGGAACCATGTTAAAGTTGTATTCTTTAAGGTCAATCCAAAAGCGTTGTATTGATATTGAATAAAAAAATCCTTGCTCTTAACACTTGTTTGAACTGAACCACATGATCATATAGATCTCCTGTACCATCAAAGTAATTCTACATGGAATTCACTAGCTAAGTGGGTCTCAAAATTATCGAATGCTTGCTAGGTCTAGGCAAAGGGAATTCATCCATGCCTCTTTGTTTCCTATGTCCTCTAGGTCTTTATTGTTCGACTCTATAAGTGTCTAGTCCATATTTTTCTCTTCCTCAAGGATTTGCAAAAATTACCTCGGCTACTCTTTGGACTTCTCCTTTTGACTACCTAGGACATGAAAGGATCCAAGGCCATCTAGACTGTGAGGATTATTTGACTTATGTAGAGGGAAAATTGGTTCACCTTTCCAAGTATACACATGTCTACTATGCTTCATGACTACAAACATCCTCTCAAAAGTGTTATCCAAATATATAACCTTCCTTAGAACATTATGATCCTTGAATTTGTATATTATCACTCAATCTACTTCACTAGACTTTTCTGACTTGAATCTCCAAAATGATTCATCCGTATCTTTGTTCAAGAAAAGTCTTATGATTTTTTTGTCTTGGGGAATCCACTATGGTGTTATGTTTCTAGATAGAATTGACTTGCCTCTAGGCATTCTAGGCTCTCTTCTTAGATTTTCTTGATCCAAGTTTCCTACTTTGGACTCAAGGATGATTGGTTGAAATTCATTTGTCATATCAAGTAATTTGGTTACCACGTACATGGTTCCTTGCTTATCGATATATGATCCCTCTTTGAACTTGACCATGAGGTGCTCAATTCCAAAGGGTTGATTTGGATTTATAAGTTGGACAACTAATCATCTCAAACCATCCTCATAGATGTGAGCACCTAAGAAATTGGTTCACATATATTCTAATTGGGTCTTGTAGGGACCTTTTGGGATTTGTATATACACTAGCGCTAAAATTCCTATAGTTATCTCCATGCTAAAAGACATTTTTGAATTGCATGTATATGAGCTCAAAACATAGGGGGAATCACTTAATTGTTGTGCCTATAAACCTAGTAGTGTAGTTGACACTAGCTTTAGAGGTGTTGAGGCTTTGCCTATCTCCTCTTCCTAGGTGCCTACCTAACCTAAGGTTCATATGACCCAATTACTTGCCCAATATCCAAGTACAATAACACTGCAATATTCTTTTGCATCAATTACTCGTTTGTTTTAGGTTCTTTTTGGTGTAAGATCTTGTCTAAATAGTCATGTCCTTAGGGATACTTTAAGTTTGGTATCACTTGTTGTTTGATCAATCAAATTATTTTCCTTTTCTTTAGGGTTTTCCAAAACTATGCTCTATCTACTCTTGAACGTAAGAAAATTAGGGATTCTTGAACTTGGTTCATGCCTATCAATAGTCTTAATTAATCAATACACTTAAGTGCACTTAGCCTATGCTAACAAAGGCTAAGGAATTGCTCATTTGGACTAGCACTTGACTATCCACCTGTAAAAAGAGGCAACAAAGTGTCATACGTATCTTTGGAGCTAACTGATGTCTCCGTAGTACATGAAAGCAATGGCTGAATTGCATCCTCCACAAAAATGAAATTAGGGATAACTTAAGTTCATTTATTCTATGGATGATACAAATGATACACTTTGATTTTAGAACTATATCCAAAAAAAAATCCGTTTCACTATGTTATCATCCAATTTTATATGTGTTTGTTAAGGCACTAATACATATGCTAAACAACCAAAGACATGTACATGAGAAACAAATGACTTGCAACCATGAAAAGCCTCATATGGAGTGATAGGTTATAGTGCTTTGGTGGTACACTTGTTGAGTATATATGCTACATAGATAATAGCCTCAAGCTAGAAGCTATGTGGTAAAGCCTCACTTTTGACCATAAACCTTGCCATCTCCATTAGAGAATTGTTCTTTCTTTCAACAACACTATTTTGTTGAGGTGTATATGACACTATACACTGATGTTTTATCCCATGCTTAGCTAGAAATGAATTAAAATTAGAAGACATGTATCCCCCCCCCTCCCCCCCCCGATCAGAAGAGAGGGTGCCCATTTTACATGTTGATAGATTTTCAGCTAGAACCATAAACTGTTTTAAGCACATAAACACTTCTAACTTTGCTTTCAATGGATACACCAATGCATTGTGAATAAGCTGCAATTTTTGAGTAGCTCAAATTGAACCATCTTTTGGGAATAAGGAACACTACATTTTTCCTAAAATACAACCTTCATAGCCATGTTTACAAGGTGCCTCAAATTTGGGTAGAGAGGACACCATTTTAGATTTTTATAGGCATAACAAACTAGAAAAATTAAGATGATCAAAGCATGCATGACAAAGCCTTGCATTTGAGATAGCTTGAGAATCTTGAATTGCACATGTTGAATCCTTGATAGATTTTTCATAGTCTATGAGCTTATATAACCCATGACATAAAATTCAAGAAGCAATAGTAACATCAAAATTCAATATATCATGAACTATACATCTATCATCAAAATTTTTGACAACCAAGCCAATCTTGGCTATTGCTAAAATTGGCAATAGATTTTTCTTGATCCCTAGCATAAGAAAAAGCATCTGATAATGTAAAAGAACTACCATCAACAATAGTCACAATGATCTTACCAACTCCCATGACTCGATAATAGGATTTTTTTGCATGTGTGATAGTATTCCCTATAGGGGAAAGCTCAAGTGAGTTGAAGAAACTACACTTTGAGCTAATATGTTTGGTTGCCCCACTATCAAAGTACCAAATATCTGAGTCTACTAGAGACATACACTATTCATAAGAAGATAGGTCATAAATGCAAACAATAGTAAATGTCCATTCTTGATTCTTTACAAGATTAATAGAATCTGTTTTGGGTGTAGAGGCCTCTGCAATAATCACTCCAACTACTTTTTGTTTGCCTCTTTTACATCCAGTTTTGGACAACTCTTTATGACATGATCATTTCCTTTACAATATTTGCAGAAAAGTTTTTTCTTTTCTGATTTCTTCTCATCTTTGTCTTTGCTTTTCAATTGTGAAGAAATAGCAGATTTTTGCTTACTAGCAGATGAGCTCCATTTACCTTTGCCCTTTTGATTAGCTAAGAAAGCTTGATCTACAACATGTGTAATGGACCTGTTCTACTTGGATTGATCTTCTTGAAACAAAATAGAGACAAACTCCTCAAATGTTAATGCATTTGGATTGCCTTTCATCATCAATCAAAGAGTAGAAGCAAAACTCTAATATGAATATGGAAGACTATTAAGAACGGTATGCATAAGTGAACTCTGTCAACACCATTTGCAAAAATAAACTATTCCTTCAAATCACTAATCTTCATAAAAACAATTGTCCATAGAATCTCCTTAATTAATATGCTTACTTTCCAATTACTTTTGGAGATAAGCAACATGAGCCTCATTTCTTGCATGGTACAAAGTGGTAAGTGTATTCCAAGCATCCCTTCTTGTTTTGCAAGAGTGAATATGATGGATAATGGCACGTTTGATAGACAAATCTATCAATGTATTTGCCTGAGCATTTCTGCCATCCCAAAAAATTGCTCTACAATAGGTGCAGCAAGAACTACAACATGAAAAATAATTTGAAGATCTTCATCTTCAACACCATTTACATCACCTTCAATTATTGTACTTGCAAGTGTAACAAGTCATTTTTGAACACCCTACATAATATTCCACAATTCTTTTGCTACCAATACATGATGCATCATATATAACCATAATGGGTAATTAGTACCATCCAATCTATCCTCAATAGCCAACATGTAGAATATATAATTGCTTTTAGCCATGGCCACTAACTAAAATACCCCGATGCAAAAAAATGATTGTATCTCAAAAAGTTGAATAGAACTATCCTACTGAGCTTTGCTAAACTTGTAGCAGACTTTGAACTGCTTGTACTAGTGAACCAAAATTTGTATATATGTTTAGCGCAAAAGGTCAAAATTTCTTGCACAAGTGCTATGATATTGCATTCAGAGGCCAAAACAAGCTGAGATCAAATATTTGATAGCACATAGCGAAGCTGTTTTGAAATCCTAATCACCTTGAGTATGACCACCAATTTTCATGTGATTCTAAGATTGTGATTGGAGGGCTGTTGATGATGCCCTTGATGAAGCCGTGATCTTCTATGATACCAATTGTTGGAGTTTGAGGTCTACGAAAGCACGTGAATAGCACAAGGAAGAAGAATCTTAGAGCACAATGCACACTATTGAATGAATTACTAAGTACACAAAGATAGGTAATCCATTAGGCTTATAGGCATGTATACAAGTTGAGGAAGAAAAACCTCCTAAAGATGGAAAAATGTTCCTTGGTAGTCCTACGTTTCTTCACACATATCACTATCAAAATATATCAAGAATGTCCACTATTATTTTGTGAGGGAGAAGGTGCAAGCAAAAGAATTAAAAGTTCATAAATTTAGTACTAAAGACCAATGTGCAGATATGCTCACTAAAGCATTGGATTCTACAAAGCTTACTAGGTTCAACAGAAGCATTAAAATGATAGAGTTTGGAAGGCATTTTATGTTACAAAGGTGCCAGAAAGTCTACTTGTGGAGGTCATTCACACTTTACCATTGCATAGGGGTTGAGATACATCCCCCATATATATATATATATATATATATATATATATATATATATATATATATATATATATATATATATATATATATATAGAGAGAGAGAGAGAGAGAGAGAGAGAGAGAGAGAGAGAGAGAGAGAGAGAGAGAGAGAGAGAGAGAGAGAGAGAGAGAGAGAGAGAGAGAGAGAGAGAGAGAGAGAGAGAGAGAGAGAGAGAGAGAGAGAGAGAGAGAGAGAGAGAGAGAGAGAGAGAGAGAGAGAGAGAGAGAGAGAGAGAGAGAGAGAGAGAGAGAGAGAGAGAGAGAGAGAGAGAGAGAGAGAGAGAGAGAGAGAGAGAGAGAGAGAGAGAGAGAGAGAGAGAGAGAGAGAGAGAGAGAGAGAGAGAGAGAGAGAGAGAGAGAGAGGCATGTGTGTGCGTGCATATGATGGAATACTCTTGAGGTTCTAAATCCATATATATATATATATATATATATATATATATATATATATATATATATATATATATATATATGTGTGTGTGTGTGTGTGTGTGTGTATATGCATTTAGAAATCCATTTAGGGCAGAAACCCTAATTTTGGAACTTAATCATTTTTGGCAAAATATTTGGGTAAAAGTTTTATGAGCCTATCTTGTAGAGCTTGAAGAGAGCTTTCCAATGGTATGTGACATTCAATCATCACAGATCAGATTTGGGAGAAAACTCCAACCCTAATTTTTTGTTGATTTAGGGTTTTGACCTCATTTGATAGTTCTCGGCATGAGGATCATAAAAATGTTCTTAGATCATTCATCAGGTAGTCAGAAGGGTGAAAAAGCACGTTAAGAAGATATTTTTAAAGTTAGCTAAAAGAAACTTTAAAATAAAGCAAAAGCACATTAAAATAGCGATTTAACTTATAAAAAAAGGTGATCACATAATTTGAAGGCGAAAAAATCAGCTTTTACGATTTTGTTTTATTTTAGTCCCTTGGGAGACTTATGGCCTATAAAAGAGTGCCTTGGATCACTTTGAGTGTTATCCTACACCAATTGCAATGCCAGCTTTGGTCCCTCAATAGAGGTGGTGCTCTAGCACGCATGGGGCAGCCATGGAGCACTCTAGGAGCATGTTGAGGAGCACCTATGGAGTTCTTCTTGGAGAAGAGCATGCTCACACTCTTGCTTATGGATAATTTACCTATCAGCAATTTGGTGGTGTGGGTCACCCATCTCCATGATGTATTTGAGAATGGTCTTCGACATAAAGATTTCGGTGTACTTCAAGGACATTGGATGGAGCTTCACATATGCTTTGCATCTTATGTTAAGAATTCAGGTACATATTCTCTTTATGCACACAGGTACTACTACTTGGAGTTTATGGAGGCAGTAGCATTCATATCACAAGAAGTCCTATTCAACATATCTAAAGGACAATCATTACATGCATTCTACATGCATTCGGATGAGGTGTTAGAGAAGGTGTGTTCACATGAGTATGAGAATTTCTGGTGGTAACATGTTAGCATTCTTTGCTAATTCTATAAGTATGTGATCTCTCACACACACATTTGATTTAGGGTCTTCCATAGCCCAAATTCAGATTATGGTTTGCTAAATATCAGTTTCATACTGATCCCTCTTCTTTTTGTCACTCATATACACTCTTCTACAACCTATTAGGTCATATATCTCATACATATTCAGATTTTTGTCCCTACATCTGAATATTCTTGTAAATTTTATATATTCACTCTTCCATCTATTTCTGTTCACAAATTTTGACTCCCACATTGTAAATTGACATTTGTATATATGATAGTGTGAGTAAGCAGTGGCTTACGTAACACTTTACACATGTTGTCTTATCTCTCTCTATCTTTGTCTCATAATTGTATGATTAAGTGTGGTATGTTACCGTTTGTCAATTTTGAAAGACAGTGAAAATTATGTTGTAGGTCCTCGACCTATGGGACATGTGGAATTTGTTATGGGCCTACCTAGTTTCCAACATTTGGTATCAGAGCTCCCAGGCTCCTAGGCTCCCAAGTTTCTAGAATCCTAGGTTTACAACATATGATTTGAGAGCATCTTCTAACATTTGACATATGACATACATTTATCTAGATGAGTAGAGATTTGAGAATTAGAGAATTCAGCCATATGTTTATTTATCAGTGTGGAGTATGAAGTTAATGATCTGTTACCAGCTAAATACTTTTGGAAGAGTAAAGATACCTCACAGAAGTAGTGCTTGAAGACCAAGACTTGATGGAGAGAAGGCTACTTCAAATTCAAGGAAAAAAAATGGTTTGGAGAAGATGAAGGAACCAGATCAACATCAAATCACAGGTATTAGTTTCTACTATCAGATTGTCATTTGCAGGTCATATCTTAGAAGAGCAGTTATGAAGAGATTTGAAGGATTCCAAAAGTGCTTGTAAAAACTTTCATTAATTTGAAAGTTAAAAGCATTAGCTACATCAAATAGGTATCTAGAGGTTGTTCTTAATAGTTTTGATAGAAGATCTCTTTCATGGCAAGAAAGTTCATCTAAGAAGACAAGCAGATCTATTTTGTTTTCAACCAACACAGGGTTGAAATTTTTTTTATCAAAGTTTGTACCTAGAGAGGTAATTCAGTATTCAGCATATAAGGAGATGGAGCTGAGATCCTAGAAGCATGTTTTATCTTCTATATTCACTTCCATTTATATACCATGTTTGTTTTTGTCTCTTACTGTTAGCATTAGAGGAATAGAAAAATTCATTTGAAGAAGTTAAGAGTGCTTGCTACTTCAAGGTGAAGAGAACAAAAGGTATGGAAGAGAACTTTGAAGATGTTGACATCATCAAGTGGAAGAAAGATGCAGAAGAAGAAAATCCAACAATTCCAAAGGGAAAGTAAGACTTCCATTTCTCTTATATGTTCCATTACTTTTCCCACTTTTATCCTCTATATCCAAAGACAAGTCTACAAGAACATCTTGTGTGAAGAAGATAGTTTAAAGAAGAAGCAATTTCTTGGTTTGCATTATACTTGGTCATGTTTTAGTAGGTTTTGACAAAGAATTTCATTGAGAGAAAGAAAAACAATAGACTTATATGTTTTGAATCATATGTGTATGAGTTACGTTTTAGTTGAAGCTTTTAGGCATGCAACTTATATGTTCCCTCAAAGAATTCTTGGAGTGTCAATATAGAGCTGCTTGGTATATGACAAGTTGTAGAGAAGTATATTTCTTCTTTATCTAACTCTTGAGGTAAAAGAGTATTTGTAGTAGATGTTGAAGACTTGAAGTGAGGTTTTTTGGTTTGGAAACTTTACCTTACAATGAGTATATTTAGTATATTTAGAAAATTCAGAATTTTTTCAAGATAAAAATTCAAAAAATTTAGTATTTTTAGAAAATTCAGAAAATTCAGATTTTTTTATGTACCAGTCAGGTGGAGATATGAAGTATGAACTTGCAGCTTTTCAAGATTCTCAAGGTGAGAGTTTGTCCACTTGTGTTTCAGTAGATGTTATAGATCCTTGAGAAGGATTTAGTTGAAGAAAAGTCTTACAACTTTATGTGAGAAGCATGGACACTTAAAGACATTCATGTGGTGAATCAAACATTCAGTCATGAACGTTTGATGAGAGCAGATTCGACACAGGTATTTTGTGGAAGAGATCTTGATAGATCTTGTACAATCTTGAAGATCTTAAGTATTTTTGAGTCAGATGTCTATCCTTTATAAAGTTCTTAGCATTGGAAGAAGTAAGTCAAAGATTCAGATTCTATCATATTAGTGTTGCAGAAAAATAGAAGAAGATACTTGTTATGTTGGAAAAGATTATGGATCCTAAAATGCTTTCAACAAAGGTTTTTGTTATCATGTAATAGATCAGCTAACCTTATTCTATATTTTGGGAAGCTGTGGAAGTGGTAATGAAAGATATTTCTAACTACAGTCCTAATAAAAAGGGTTCAGAGATTTTGTTTCAGATAAAGGTATTGATCACTGAAGATCAGATTTATTGAAAGAAGGAAGACGTTCCAAATTTCATAAAGTCTGATATAATTTGAAGAATTGTGGATACTAGTGTGAAATCATCCAAGGGGGTGATGAAACATGAAGACTTATTTTCAGCCATACATGAAAGAATGCAGAGCCATACCTTCAGGTATTCCTATATTTCCTTTGTAAATTTCTCTTTATGTTCCAGCTTTGAAAGAACAAGGAAGAAGGAGAATTTTTGGAGAAAATTCCTGTTAGATGTTTCTATTCGAGAGAAAATTTCGAGTTCTATTGAAGAGAAACTTTATATTTCAGAGAGGTATGTTTTGTTGGTGATTAACTTGCTCTGATACCACTGATGGTACTGTAGCTACGACTACCACTTTCGGTATGGTAGCACAGATACCACTGTTATGGTCGATGCAACAAAGAATTGAACTTTGTCAAGTCTGCGGAATTCACTGCGCCACCGAAGAGGGCTAAGCTAGAGTGATATTAGAACACTTCTATAATCAGCAGTAGCTTAGCACGGTTTTTGTCGCTCAAACATATAAGAATGTGTTTCAAATTTATTGAAATTCAACCGGAACTTCACCGGACTGTCACCGTAATTATACCGGAATCTTACCGGAATCAACTCCTATTCTGTTTGTAATTACTTCAAGTGATTATACAAGAAGTAAGGAAGTGATGCGTGAACTTCCTTTATTGAGTGAACACTTTCTCAAGTTTAAGAAAAAACTTCTCCGGTTCTGTTGAGCCCATAAATGTCATGTTGGTCAAAGTCAACTACAGTCAAAGTCAACAGGTCAAAGTCAACAAGGTCAAGGTCAAAGTCAACAGGTGCAAAGTCAAAGTGCGTAAGTGCAGGTGTCAAAGTGCACAGGTAGTGCACAATGAATGGTCCACAAAGGGTAAATTGGAGAAAATAGGTTGCAGGTTGCAGAGGTACTTTCTTTAATTTCCCTAAGGTTCAAAGTGTGTTTTAAAGTGTTTTGGAAGGTTCAGGTGAACCCCCCCTTATGTGCAAAAGTGAAGAATTAAAAGGAAATGTGAAGGCATGTGAAGCGGCAAAGTGTACGCACAGGTGAAAGTATGCCCCCCCATTAAAATTTTTTGGTTTTAGACTAAAGTCACTACAGGACAAAGCAGTGAGTAGTTGGCTGCCACTTGTGAGAGCCATCTTGGGACATCAAAGTGACCACCAAGATTCACTTGCAGTTAGGAGCGTACGTGATCGACACACTAAAATCAAGGCAAGAGCCATTCTTGGACCAAGGTTAGAGTAAGCAAGAGAGCATAGGCTAAGTGAAGCAAGGGAGGGAAGTGCAAGAGACACCAGAGTACGTCGCACAGAAGTGGAAGTGCAAGGTGCATAGAGAGTGACCAAGGATTTTGGTGCAGTGAAGTGCTAAGATATAGTTCCCCCAAGTATCTCAAGGTCCTTTGGCAGTGTACGCTTGCCGACAGCAGGTATTCACTCCTTCCCCTTTGTGGAAGCTTGGTGCAAGGTGTGCACAAGGAGAAGCTTGAAGCAGGTGGAGGTCTGTTGCAGAGGAGGTCGGCAGCAAGAGGACATTGGGATATTGGATATTTTGTAATTGGGCACTCTGTGGGATTGTGCACAGAGGTATTGGTGTATCTTGTATTTCAAACATTGTACTTTTCTTATTGTAACCAAACGGCAGAAACTTCCAAGGTGTATTTTCTCTTTCGGTCCTTTCATTTTCTCCTACAAACCCTCAAACTCCTTCTTGTCAAAGAACCCCCCAACAAATTTGGCACACCCGGTGGGATTTCCAAGGAGCTTTGAGCATAGGAGGCTATATATTGCCATTGGAGGACAATATTCCAGTGTCGACAACATTACTCCAGTGGGCCAAAAGGTGCATACTTTTATCAAGTATCTCATTTTAAGTGGACTATGCATAGCTCATGACCGCGACCCGGTCACAAACCTTGAGAATCAAGTGCAAGCAGACAAGAAGAAAGACGAACAGAAGATCATCGAGTCCACTTTCATCGACTTCATCGGTAGGAAGCATGGCAGGACAGGTGGACCTAGAAATCTTGCTCTCCAGATTAAACATAAAATTTCCCTCCTTCAAGGGTTTAGCCCAGGAGGACCCAGATGAGCACATTCGACGATTTCTTGCATTATGTAAGACTAGGGGGCTAATGGGTAGGGAAGATGCTTTCTTGATACTCTTCCCAGCCACATTGGAAGGACTGGCAGACAAGTGGTTCAGCCAGTTTGCTGAAAACCACTTTACCACTTGGGATTTGATGAAGGATGCTTTTAGAAATCAATTCCAGCAGGGGAACACAGCAGAGATTATCATAGAAGAGCTAGAGAACTTGAGATTGGGTCCAGAAGAAAAGTTCCCAGAATTTGTGACCAGAGCCAAAGCACTAATGGCCAAACTACCAGATCCACCCCATGATTTTTTTGTCAAGAAATGGTTAGCCAAGCCCCTACCAGTAGCCACTCAATGCAAAATAAAGGAATTAGTATTACCTACAGCCTCCATAGAGGAGTTCATCACCACGGCTACAAGACTGGAGCAAATAAGGCACCAATATGGGACAACTTCTTCACCACCAACATATGGTACAGACATGGAGGATCCAGTGACCCAGCTGAGGAGGGAGTTGGAGGGCTTAAAGAGAAATAAGCCCTACAAAGAGGAGGAGACTGCTGTGGCTCAATTGAGAAGGGAGATTGAAGCACTCAAGCTCCAAAAGGAAGAGGAAGCCCAGGCAGAGGAATTAGCTCAGCTGCGACAGGAGTTGCAGGAGCTCAAAGGAGGAGGCATCAAGAGTGGTCTTTGGTGTTCCATGTGCAGCAAACAAGGGCATATAGTAAGTGAGTGCCCTCTGTTAAGTGTAACTTGCCAATTATGCAGGAAGGTTGGCCATGAGGCCCATGAATGCCAATCAAGAGGAATGCCTGCAACGACATACTGGACCCAAGGAGGACCCCCAACAACCACAAATGTGATGGCTGCACAAAATCAAGGTAACAACTATAACCCTAGACAGAGGAATAATTTTGGAAATGGGCCTAGGAGGCCAATAATCTGTTTTAGGTGCGGAGAATGTGGGCACTACCAAAGTAGGTGCACCCTACCAGAGAATGCACCCCCTTGCAGGAACTGCCCTGAGGCCAGAGACCATTATACATATGGTTGTCCTAAGAATCAAGCCTCTTCATCAGGGCCCCATATCCAAATGATTTCTGTGAAGGAAGAAGAAATGGCAAATCAAGTTAAGGTGCCATCACCATCTACCAGGGTGGTGCAGTTAGAAGAAATTGACTCTTTTACTGTGCAGACAAGAAGCAAGGGGAAGGCTCCAGTGGACATGGGTCAAGAATCATTGATTAATGGATTAAACAGAGACAAAGGCGTGTCCGAAGACCTAGCCACCACAAGTGCAGACACAAGGCAAAAGGAAAATTGCTCAGGTACCAGTAATGCCATTGGACATGCATTCAGCAGGGCTCATGAGGAGTTGGATAAGTCAAATGGAGCCCAAGCTCTTAAGGAATCAGAAGCCTCCAGACTGCTCAAATCCATGAAAAAGGAGGTTAGTATTTTTGATTTAATAAAGATGGATGGGAAGTTCAGGTCAGAACTCTTGCAGATAATTGATTACGCTTCCACTACAAGTTTGGTGGCAACGACTGCTGTTGTACATGAAGGAAAAATTGTAAGGGAAGCACCCCTTACAGATTATAAAAGTCCTCGGCTGACAGTATCTATCAAGGGTCATGAATTTAAAGGAGTTATTGTGGATGGTGGTTCTGGCATTAACTTGATGCCTGAACATACAATGAAAAGAATTGGACTCCATCCTTCAAGGCCTGCAAATTTCACTGTCACTTTGGCAGATCAGAGCAAAGTAAGGCCCTTGGGAGTAATCCCAAAAGTTCCACTTGAAGTACAAGGTAATTTATTCATCCTGGATTTTGTGGTTTTAAGATTACCCCAGGTTGAAGGAGGATTTCCTCTCTTAATTGGACGACCATGGCTGAGGCACGCAAGTGTCATTCATGATTGGGGCAAGGATACTATGTGGGTACAAAAGAAAGGGCAGGAGCTGACACAGATTCATTTAGAAGAGGGCCCAGATAATCAAGGAAACACTAGCATGATGCAAGCAGTTGGCATTTGCATGGAAATAGAATTGGAGGATCAACCCCAAATAGATTTTGAGGAAGAAGAGGATATTCTAAATTGGCTCCAAGCAGGCAACTCTTCCTCTTGTTTTGGAATTTTCTTAATAATTGTTGTACAATTGAAGGTTATGATGAATATAAGGAAAAAGTCCAGGTTGATGGATTGGGAGAGCCCATTACAAACCACAGAAGGGGCAGGAAGACAACCCTCAAATGCATTTTTGAGGAGGATATGACTACTACAGAAAATGAAGTTAATAAAGATAAAGGCAAGGTAAAAGATTCTAGTGAAGAGTGTTCTTTTCCAATTCAAGAAATACCTGCAGGTTGGATGCAGGATAAGGAAGAACAGATTGAAATCCAAAACACCCCTGCTTATGAAGCAATGCAAGAAAAGCTAGAAGACAAAGACAAGGAAGGAGAGGAGAAGGAGGATACTCTGGTAGAGAGAAATCCTGTCCGAGAAATACAATTAGGCAATCAAGACAATGATCGGTCCAGTTTTGGTGGCCACTTGGTTGTGGAGCCACCCAGGGCTCCTTGAAAAGGTAAAATCATTCTTGACCAAATATATAGATATTTTTGCTTGGCATTATAAAGACTTAGAAGGAGTGCCTGCACTTATGGAGAGCACAGAATCCCTCTGGTTGATGGAGCAAAACCTATAAGAGGGAAGAGTTATAGACTTAACCCAAAATATGCTGAAGCTGTCTATGTGGAAATCCAGAAGATGGAGGATGCAGGAATCATCATTCCTGTAGAACACTCAGAGTGGCTCTCCCCTATGGTTATAGTACCAAAGAAGAATACTCATAAAATCAGAATTTGTGTTGATTTTAGAGCACTCAATAAGGTGACCATTCCAGATGGTTCCCAATGCCTTTTGCAGAACAAGTCATTGAAGAAGTAGCTGGGCATGCCTTATATATCTTTATGGAATGGATTCAGTGGCTATAATCAAATATCAATACACCCAGAGGATCGAGAAAAGACTGCTTTTATCACACCTTGGGGAACATATGTGTATGTAAAAATGCCATTTGGGCTCAGAAAATGCCCCAGCCACCTTTAACAGAACGGTCAATCTCATCTTTGGCCCCCTATTGCTGGAATCACTTAGAATCTTCATGGATGACTTCTCTTCGTTTTCAGGATCTCACAAAGAAACTCCTCTAGATTGTTTGGACCACCATTTGAGGCAGCTGCATAATGTTTTCAAAAGATGCAGAGAAACTAAGTTAAAGCTCAATCCAAACAAATGTCATTTTCTTGTGACAGAAGGAACTCTCTTAGGACATGTGGTGTCAGCTAAAGGTATGGCCCCGGATCCTGACAAAATCATTTCTATCTTAAAGTTGCCTAAACCTAAATCCCCTAAAGAGATCCAGAGTTTTTTGGGGCATACTGGATACCATAGAAGGTTTATTAAATGTATGCAGAGATAGCCAGACCTCTGGCTAGACTTACAGGTAAGGAAGTACCTTTTAAATGGGAAGAAGAGGAAGAAAAAGCATATCAAACATTGCGGTCCAGGTTAGTGTCTGCTCCTATTTTGATCACACCTGAATGGTCAAGAATCTTTCATATACATGTAGATGCCAGTGCTATGCAGTGGGGGCAGTTTTGACACAACCTAGTGAAGAATTTAAGATGGACAGACCTATTCAGTATGCTAGTAGAATTTTGACTAAGGCTGAAAGGAATTACAGCACCACTGAACGGGAAGCCTTAGCAATGGTTTTTGCGGTCCAAAAATTTCGTCATTATTTGTTGGGAGTAAAATTCGTTATTATAACTGACCACCAACCTCTCAAGTACTTGCTCAACAAACCACAAGCCACTGGTAGAATATGGAGGTGGTTATTGTTATTCCAAGAGTTCGATTTTTTCTGTGGTCCACAGACCAGGTAAAGAGAATGTTATGGCGGATCACCTTTCCAGAATCAACATGATGGAGCAAGTTAGTGGAATCAATGATGATTTTCCAGATGCTCATCTGTTTGCTGTCCAGGCCCAAGGTTGGTATTATGATATCAAGAATTTCATTAAAACAGGGATGTATCCAGAAAAGGCTAGTGCTGTGCAAAGGAAGAGATTGCTACTCAAGAGCAGACCATACACCTTCCTTGAAGATAAATTATATAGACAGGGAAAGGATGACAGACTTAGGAAGTGCTTGGAGAAAGAAGAAGTGAGGAAAGTCC
>CM035413.1:7886869-7944369 GCA_020310875.1 Ceratopteris richardii | reverse complement strand
ATTTAGGAATGTCCAGCTTCGGAATGAGTTTAATCTTTCCAAGCTTAAAAGAATAAGGCATTTTTTTATCACTCCAAATTTCATTACATACCTGAAGAACAAGATTCTTGAGCAAAGGCCAGAATGCCATAACAAATTCTTTCGTGATACCATCCAACCCTGGAGCTTTACCGGTTTTTAAAGATTGGAGTGCTATGTATATCTCTTCTTCTGTAATTTTTTTTTCACAAGCAGCTGCCATATGAGAATCAACATTTTGAGGGGTGTACATTAAAGATTCATGAAGGGCATCAAACCAAGGCTCATCAGATTTATATGATGCTCCAAACAATTTATTGAAATGCTCTGTGAAGGCAGCCGCTATAGAGTTGCCATCATTGATAACCGATCCATCTACGTGGAGTTGTGAGATTATATCCAAATCATTAACCTCCGCACATCTAGCTTTCACTTTTGAAGACTGAATAGCTTGGTTTTCAATGAGTTCTAGACATTTGTATGCCTTACAAAGGTGAATATACTCATTATCAGAAAGCATAATCCCAGCGTCAATCTTTTCTGTCATATTGCAGTTAAGCTACTGAGCTTCACATTTGGCCAAATGGAGAACTTTAGAGAAAAATTTACCACAATCTCTAATCACATCCTGCAATTTTTCAATGAAGTATTCCCATTTCATACATGCCGAAACCTTCAAGGAGAGCACATGGTGGATCAAATCTTGCACCTTAGACTTGAACAAATAAGTATGCATCCACAAGTGATTTACTCTCAATGGGATTCTAGATAAATTTCTTAGAATGCAAGAATTCCAGTCTACTTCCTCAAGTGACACCAACAAAGGGTTATCATCAGAGAGAAGCACTGTAGCATCTATCCACATTTTAGATGTTGCCTTTAAAGCATGTACATGCGAATAATAACATCTATCTAATCTGCTCATAGCTTTTCTATGTGATCTTGAATGAAAAGTATAACGAAGTGGATGCTCGCCAATATGCCCCCACAAATCTTTACAATTCAACAATCTCAATATCTCATTCCAAGGTGCACTTTCTTGCGAAGACATGACTGAAGAAGTAGCTGTGCAGTCCTCCTCTGACTCAACCATATTAAAATCCCCACATAACAAAATACGCGCTTCTCCCCATACTTGAAGCCGCATACAATTCTCAATAGATAATATCAATTCCTTCCAAGTCTTCAACCTCTCCGCGGGTGAATTAGGAGCTTAGACATTAATACATACAAATGATATGCCATGAAATATAAGATGCACTATAATAAATCTACCCTGAGGATCATCAAATAACACCATGTAGTTAATATTCTTCCTGATAATAAAGAGACATCCTGAGTATTTATTGATTATACCATTATACCGCAATTGAAAATCCTTGGTATGCATAAGCATTCCAGCAATATCATGTTTCTTATGCTCTTGCACCGCTACCAAGTCAAGCTGGTGCCTAATAATCCACCTCCATAATCTTGTCCACTTTCCAGGTTGACCCAACCCCTGAATGTTCCAAGTAGCTGTTTTCATGATAACAACGGTGTTGATAAAGATGAATCCACATGAGCCAATGCTGAAGCTAAATCCTGGAGGACAATGTCCATATTATCAAAACATTCTAGCATATAATGCTCAGCATGGGGTGCAAAATTCGCCTCATCTGAAAGGGATGTCGAAAATCCAGATTGAAATTTACCTCTCTTACCTCGAAGGAGCGCTTTCTTATAACTAACAGGGGTAAAACCCTCATTATCTACTGTCCTTTTACTGGGTTCACTCTCTTTTCTATTTGAAATTTCTTTACTCGTACCTTCCCCATCTCTTCGTCTATATACATTTAATTTCAAAGGAGTAATGGGGGCAGCAGGCTGTACCTGTTTATCAACTTCTACCTCTTTTCCTTTATTGCTCACACCATGAAACCCAAAGCCTGACATAGGTTTAGGGGAAGCAGTAGAATGAGGAAAAGTCCTTTGTTTACCAAAGATATGTTCTTCTCGAACCAAAATTTTACTTCCAGGATAAGTGGGGATTAAGTTTACCCCATCAGAATTTCAGAGAAGGACAGTTTTTAGAGTAATGACCCAAATTACCACAATGAAAACATGACCCAGCCATATTGCCCCATTTTAAGTAGATAACAATGTTTCCCACACGAGGCACATTTATACCTAGCATTTTAGGAAAGGGCCTTGATGTATTCCACAATACACATATTCTATTTTTATTGGGAGCCGAGATAGATGGCGTATATAAGACTTTGCCTAATGCCTTAGCTACATGTCCAATACTAGTCCATAAAAAAGATGGTAGATCCACAAGCTCAACCCAAACAGGACATTTGTACAGCAATTCTTCCTTCATTGCTTTGACTGGCTTCCAGGGAAATACATGTGCCACTAAACCACAAAGAAAGACAGTCTGCTGCTCCAAGAACTGTAATTTGACATTATTGTCATTAAAAATGACCTCAAAGAGGCCATGCCCAGAGTAAAACACCTTCTCTACTACATCCTTCCCCACATTAGCATTAATAGCATATGCCACATCCACAGCTAAAGGTATACGACCAGTAAAAAACAGCAGCAGCCCTTTTCATGGAACATAAGCGTTGATTCCCAAATTAGAGTAGGGTCAATGTCTATGATCAAATCCCCTTTCACATTTTGATCATGAGTCAAAGCATCATCCATTATACTTCTTAATTTATCAAGATCAATCTGTTTCGAGCAAGGGGTCTGAGGAATGACAACTTCTTCTTGGGATCCTTGTTTCAAAGAGCTAGTAGATACAGGAACAGTGTCCTGAACTTCAGTAGCAGCAGCCATTTTAGTCCCAAAAAACTCCTAATACCTGTTCTGCTCAGAAGAAAAATCAAAAACTGATAATGAAGTTCGAAATCTTCCTGCACTGACAGTGGACCTGTTCTGATAATGAAGGACAACTTTTCACCCGAAACCCTAACTGAGCAGACTCTCCTGCGAACTCCTTTTTTACTGTATACGCAGAGGCGCGAACCCTAAATCTGTCCGAAATTTGCAGAAATCTTACTGTATACGAGCGCGAAACCTAACAGTACTGTCCGCACAGATATATACAAGTAAGCACACTTATGTACACTCGAAGATCAACGAGCAGACGAGCGAAGCAGAGCAGAGATCGTCCATCATATATATATATATATATATATATATATATATATATATATATATATATATATATATATATATATATATATATATATATATATATATATATATATATATATATATATATATATATATATATATATATATATATATATATATATATATATATATATATAGAGAGAGAGAGAGAGAGAGATAGATAGATAGATAGATACATACATACATACATGTGTGTGTGTAGACGCGCACACAGAGTTGAAAAAATGGTGTTTACAACTTTGCTCTGCCTTTGAGAACAGGACAGATACAACTGTCAGAATAATTGTAATATAATACATCTGGCATGATATGAAACTAATCCATTGATTTAGTCTAGTATGCTTTCAAAGAGCTTTTTAATCCTACAAGCTAAAATAATTAGCAGCCATAGCAGCCATCACACCCGCACCTCTATGTTTCAATTTATGCAATGGTAAGAGTTAAAATTACCTGTCTTACAGCAATAGCAGCTTGGACAGGATTCATAGATTCATATGGTAACTACAACAAACAACAAAGCATATCTAAGGCTTTTTATTACTTTTGAAATAATACAATTTTAAAGATCTTCCTGAAATACCTTTCCTGTTAGCAATTCCCAAAGAACAACCCCAAAGCTGAAAATGTCTACTTTGTGGTTGTACGGCAGATGACTGATGACCTTCATGAAGAATTTTCCATAACGAGTTATAAATCACACTGTCAGATTGGGAATTTAAATACTTGGAAAATGACAAAGATCCATGAACCCACATTATTTTATCAAAATAGACACTGCAAGACAAACTTAGCATGTTGCTCACTTAAAGCTACAAATATGAATAAGAGTACAATCACAAGTCTAAATTCAACCTTAATTTGAGTGCAAATTGATCATATCTGCAAATACTTGCTCATTATACAAATTCACAACATAAAAAGCTTAGTTTATTGCAGAAACAGAGGAGTGAAAAAAAAAATGAGAGGAATTTTGGCTTGAAGCAAAACCCCTCTTAGAGAAGACAATCAGAAAGGGAAGTTAAATGGGATAACTACTAAAGAATATCACTCAAATCGAAAAAAAAAAAAAATCAGGAACTTCAAATTCTATGAACTAGAATCCAACCATAAAGTTATGATTTTTAATAAAACCAGATTGATTACAGGCATATGGTTAATTTTTTAAACTTGAGAGCAGATATATAAGTTCTACTAGCCTCATGAGGATTCACAGTACACATGCCCACTTGATACCCTTAAAGCCACACCACAAGGAAACTGATGTGATGTATTATCACATAATGCCAAATCATTAAGAGGCTTTCATCGTTTGTCGCCCTTAAACTTAAGAGTAGATGTCAATTGGCAAGAATGCCTCTCAAACTTCTCAAGAAGTACTCTTATAAATGGAAAGGCCCCTACTTGGAGAAATGATAAATGGTCTCGATTCCCCACACCCTTCCCTCTTGACTTTTTTCTTGTAGAATACTTATGTTGGTCAAGGGATTTACCATGATACATAAAATTATCTACATAATGCAATTATATGGGGATCGAATCGTGTAACGTGAGTGTTTGAAATTACAACCTTGCATCCTTTGACTTTGCTCACATCCGAAATATTGTGACATCAAGGACTCCTAAAAGAATTCCGTTGACATAATAGCAACAAAGCACAAAGAGAGATACTTACTAAGCCACCCTTCCTCAATCTTGGAATCGCTAGTATTAGCAAAGCTAAGAGCTTAGCCTAGTGGTAGAGTCTAAAAGATGGGAAGGAGGACGTCTTCGGTGCAATTTCCACGAGTGCATAGAAAGAGTGTTTTGCAAAAGATCATGTAGAGCATCAAACTCAAATAAACTCGAGGTATCTGAGGTGCACTCTAACACATGGAGAACTTAGCTTCAAAAGTCACCCTCACTTTGGAAAGCTATATTATAGCGGGTTGGATGGAGAATGGTATTTCATTTCTCATTGAGTGAAGGCTTCATAACAATGTTATCAAAGCCACTTTCCGGTCAAGAAGGAGCTACAGAGGAGACTATGCAAACTCATAGAGGTTTGCCCTCTATACAAAGAGAATAGAGCACTACTTAGAAGAGCAAGGATATGTTGGAAGAACTTCAAGATACTTCATGAAGCAACAATATGAGAAAGAAAAAGATGAAGCATTGAATTCTTCAATCAAAGACAATGGAGGAAGTATCATATACTTGTTGCTTATATTTCTTGCACATTTTATTTTTTTATTGCAAGATTCAAAGCATATAAGAATGCTAGCTTGGAAGAAAGAATGCATTCCAATAAGGATGCATCTTATTTGTTTTATGGGAGGAATAAATAGCTTTGTTTCATGTCTATGTGCACAGTTGGTTTGCATAACTTCTTCTTCATTTAAGATACGATTGATTCATTGAATGAACAACTTAGACATTCTAGCATTAGTTTTATCATCGCATGTAAAGATTACATATGAATCAGAAGGAAGTATTTTGTATGCATGAAAGAAATACATGTCATAGTTATTGAGCTATGGTTAAAACGGTACTACTTACGTGTTAGAAAATATGTCATTGGGGTAACCTTCTACTAGGGGACCCACTTGTAGGTTTAGATGGTCAATAAAATTTGGTCTTGGAAATGGTAAAAATGGATCCAATTTTTTGGAATGGTAAAAAAATATGGACAAAAAATTTTATTAAATATTGTGATAGTAGCCCTGAAAAGCTATCCAATTCATATATAAGAGTGGTCTATTTGACACCTAAATCAAGGTCAAAACACAAACTTAAATTTTCAGATTAAGTGTGAAAAGCAAATTTTAAGTGAAAAACAGATTTTTCTTTACTAGTGAAAAGCTGCTTTTGTTGTATTAGTGTAATGCACCTTTTGTTTTATTAATAAAAAGCAGATTTTACTTTATTAGTGAAAAGAAGCTTTTGCTTTATAAATGAAAAAAAAAACTTTAGTTTCATTAATGAACAACAACTTTTGTTTTATTAGTGAAAAGTAGTTTCTGCTTTATTACTGAAAAGAAGCTTTTTCTTTATTAATGAAAAGAACTCTTATTTTATTAGTGAAAATAAACTTTTGCTTTATTAGTGAAAAGAAAATTAGTGAAAAACAACTTTTGCTTGAGTAGTGAAAACAAAGTGCAAAGCACCTTTTTGCTTCATTAGTCAAAAGAAGTTTTTGCCTTATTGGTCAGAGCATCTTTTGCTTTGTTAATCAAAAGCAGATTTTGGTTTATAGTGCAAAGAAGTTTTTGCTTTATTAGTGAAGATTGCTTTATTACTAAAAAGAAGATTTCATTTTATTAGTGAAAAGAAGCTTTTTACTTTATTAGTGAAAAGAAGCTTTTGTTTTATTAGTCAAAAGAAGATTTTGTTTTATTTGTGAAAAGAAGCTTCTGTTTTATTAGTGAAAAACAACTTCCGTCTTATTAGTGAAAAGAAGTTTATGCTTCATTGGTGAAAAGCAGCTTGTGCTTTATTGAACAAGGAGGTTTTGCTTTATTGGACAAGGAGCGTTTGCTTTATTCGCGAAAATAAAGTTTTGCTTTATTCGTGAAAATAAGCTTTTGCTTTATTCGTGAAATGAAGCTTTTTCTTTATTAGTGAAAAATGACTTTTGCTGTCATTGGAAATATTGAATGGATTAAAAAAAAAGTTATATTTGTGACTTCTAAACCTACTATTCGTGTTTTCCTAGAAAATTTAAGCAACAAGGATTCGGTAAAGCCTACACAATTACATTTTGCACACATGTTTATCATGCTTTCCAATTCGCTTGATGAGAAGTCTTGATACTTGAATACACAAGAAAGAAAGTGGCTTGAACTCAAAAAGCATACTTTTATTTCAAGTGCTTTCTTTAGAAGGAATGTGAGAGAGAGTAGAAATTGTGTTCCAAAATTGAAAATCTTGCGTTTGGAAAATAATGACGATGCCAGAGTAGACCTCATTTATGAGCTCACTTATAGAATGCTTGAAGAGGCTTCGAAATTGAAATATAAGTATTCCAGAAAGGATTGATGAAGTCAAAGCTTTATGCATAGATAGATAGAACATGGTGCACCCTTCACTCCATATTGCTTAGATATGTAATTCATGCTTTTTGGAGGGAGAAATGCCCTAACAAGGATGGAGAGATTGATGATGGGTGGATGGATGTGATTGCAAGATCTACAAATAGGCGTCTTCATAAGCAAGGTGTTCTTTCTGATGAGTTGGATATGTAAAGATCCCGTATAGATACATTTGCTAGTCCACTTGCATTAGATGCCAAAAGAATGCACCATCCCATAAGTAGTGGGAAACATTTGAAGCCAACACGTTCAATTAGGAGAAGCTTTCTATATGTGTGCTCTCGCAAAGAACATTTGCCTTTCTTTGTGAAAGAAATTGGAAATACATTATTGATTCACACAAAAATAGGAAATAGGTTTGTGCTTCCAAAAAATGTGGAAAAATTGATATACACATATACTAATCTACACCTTCCATCTAAAATTAAAGAAAGAGGATTTTTAAAAATTAGAAGTCACATTGGACATGTTGACAAAACGAAAGATGACAATAGAGTTCTCCAATTGCAAGAGACCATTAAAGAACAAGGATTTTTTGAAGCAAGCAAGATGGCTTCTACGTCACATACACATACAGAGGGTTCTAGCAGCATTGCAATACAAAACCCTACAAATGATGATGATCATGATGATGATGATGATGATGATGAGGAAGAATTGTTAGCAAATAAGCCATAATTAATATAGAGACAGAAAAATAACACAAACAACATGAAGAGTAGAATGCACATGAGAGAGAGATAAGGAACAAAGCTCCACATAATTCATTACATTTCAAAACTCAAGTTACAAGAGGATAGCTAGAAGATAGATCTTGAATCACTAGTTGTCCATGTACTTCATGGATCTCCTATGGCTGAAGCAAAACCTCCTTCAACATCTCTAAGTACAAATAGATAATATACTAGCACACCTTGAAGATGATGATAGCTACACCTCCTAGTGTTGAAGCTCAACCTCCAATAAGTGATACCACAACTACTTATGGCTGATGCTTGTATAGCCTATGGATCTAAGCTTGAAAAGCAACAAAAAAATTCTGGCGAAAAAGCTATTTTTTTCCAAAATCTAAGTGAAAGCTCAAATAAGGGTTTCTTCTTCATGGTTACATCGGATTTGAAGAAGAAACCCTATTATTGAGTTGGCATGGTTTTTTTAAGTGCCATGTGGAAATAACACAAGCCCTTGGATCTATTCTTTATAGTTACACATAGGGTTGGTTCTTGACGTGATAGCCAACTTACCTTACTCATTGCTGATGTACGCATCAAGTATTGATTTATAACATTGCCTTTTTCTTCCATGTTCAACATTTGCTTTGTTCAAACTCTATTCATATTCATTGTCGACCTGTGCACATTCATTGCATGTGTGTGTTAGGTATCTATTGCAGTGCGTTAGGTATCTCCTTGAGTGCTGGAGGTGTGTGGTTGTGCCCAACTACAAGGACTCCAGTGACCTTCACACACAACTCTTAGGTCGTTATTCTCTCCAACTTCCAAGGTTCATCACTATAGCTTTCATCTCGGTTACATATAAAATCTTACAAACATATACAAAGCCTAGAGACATATATTTCTCATTGTGTAGAATTCCGAATTGGTATTAAAAGATGCAAAGTGGGCATCTACTTGAGATTTAGATCCATATATTATATAGGTTGTAGCATGTAGATATTTTATATGCAACATGCTCATAATTTAGCATCTTCATCATCCAAAAGTGGTGAATCTTTGAACTTATGCTTTGATGATTTGATCTCTTGTTAAAGAATGAGTCGCAAGTGGTGTCTACATTGAATTTTGCCAATATGTACACAAATCATACATCATATAGTCTAGACTCCTACTAAATTACATTATATAATAAAGCTTATGTTCAAAGATTGGTTGAGAATAGATGAATGATAGCTACAATAGCGGAATATCATACTCAAGGTGTCTAAATATAAGAGTGAACTTGTTTCATGTTGCAAGTTAATGCATAGATGAAGAACTGAAAAATCCTTGTGAATACCATGAGCCTAAGACCATGTATATAATATATATTATATATTACATAGTGAATACATAATTGACAACATATAGTATACTATGATATAGTATAATATATATATTATATATTAAATAGTGAATACATAATTGACAACATATAGTATACTATGATATAGTATTTTCAACCGAATACATAGTCCTAAACTATGAACACAGTTGAAACTTGATAGTACTCTATAGTCTATACAGAAATGATAAGTCATAGTAGTAATGCCAAGGATTTGATGGGAATGATGATAATTTGAGTGTATTTTTACTTATATTTGCAAATCGCGGGAAGAGATGATTTTTCACTCTCTTTTGACTATGAATATGTATAAAACCTTTTTATTTTGTTGAAATATGTAACATGTACACAAACATAATATATATATATATATATATATATATATATATATATATATATATATATATATATATATATATATATATATATATATATATATATACATATATATACATATATATATACATACCAGAATTTCTATCGTGAAGAAAAAGGCCCCATTGTTAAAAGTCAGAAACCTTTACCAACAAGAAAGTCGAAAGTCAGCTAAACGTCAAAAATCAAATGTATATCCCATCAATAACAACCATGATTACACAAGTGCCATATATGGTTGAATAGCTCTCATTGACCACTATGAGATTATGTAGTGGAATCTTAACTCAGAATTTGAGGATCTTTGACTAATCTGACCAGCCTTTCACCACCATATTGAACGAATTGAACGAACCTTAAAATAGAACCGTTTGATCCGGTTCGCGTACCGGAACTGCTCTGGTGTGAGTGTGAATGTGAGTGTGAGTGTGAGCATAGTTCAAAGAGAGTTTTAAAAACGAGTTTTCAAAACGGGTTTTAAAACGTTTAGTACGTAGAGTACTAAAAAAATGGAAATAAAAAACGAGTATTATATTTTGTCGCAACATTTCAATTTTTTTCCTCTAATAATCCATGAATAATGTATATCTAACACTCATTTACATATCTAGTGCTAAAAACACATAAAAAACTCTATCTACTACCACTATAATGATCTGGAGTTAGGAAGGTCCAAAACAAATTGGGTTAAAGTAAACAAAAAATGGGAATGAAGTCTTAAACAAAGGATTGATGAGCTTAAAGCACATCTCTTAAGACAATGCATTTAGAGTGATAGAGTCAAGAATGGATAAAAATAATGTCAACAATTTAATGGTCTTGAGTCCTTGCTAAATGAAATATCTTTTAAAATCAAAATAGGAACTTTTTTTTGAACTAGATAGGAGGGACTTTTGGTTCAAAATTTAGTAAAGAAGGAAAGAAAACCTTAGATTTTCATAATTCTGTTCATGAAACAAAAATAAAAATTGAGGATGGTCTTTAAAAAAAAAAAAAACCAAAAAAAAACCAAAAAAAAACGTATTAGGACGTTCGGAACATCCGAACGTCCTAAACGTTTTTTATTTTTCGAAAAAAACGCGTTTTTTTTTAACTATGAGTGTGAGTTTGAGTGTGAGTGTGAGTGTGAGTGTGAGTGTGAGTGTGAGTGTGAGTGTGAGTGTGAGTGTGAGTGTGAGTGTGAGTGTGAGTGTGAGTGTGAGTGTGTGAGAGAGTGAGAGAGTGAGAGAGTGCGAGAGTGTGAGTGTGAGTGTGAGAGTGTGTGTGTGTGTGTATACATGGTCTTACATAATACGTACATACATAGATGATAGTATTGAATACATACATATTAGTCATTAACAGATTTTAGTAGATACTAAAAAGTACATACTATATAGATACATATTAGTACATTACATACTTAAAAGTTTATAGTTGATCATTGATTATATAATTTCATTAATCGATTAAACTTCAAATTTCAAACTTTACGAATCAATAACTAAATAACACATATACTGAAAATGATAGGCTTAGAGAAATGGAAGAATGCAGAGAAAATATCCTATTTGTACACAAAAAAATTTGACTCTCAGGTAACACTTTTCCAAAGGGAAACGGTTCAAGGAAACGGCCAGACTATTTTCGGCCCCGGAAACAGTGTGTCTGGAACTATGTTTTTCTCATCTAGGGTTGCTTTCTTTTTCTTGTAGTAAACAGCAATTTATTTAAAAGACTAGATGAAGTACATAAATCTAAACATGTAACTCTTTTTTATCATGGACAAACCCTTACACAGAAAGTCCGATGAACTTATTCAAACAGCAAATCATACTGTCTTCTAGAATGACACCCTTTCAACTTGAAGCAGTGCATCGACTACATCATTCCATCCATATAACCTCTCTCATACAATCATGTGTACCTCAGGAGCCATCCATCTGTATGTTCCAGTCTCTGCGGTCATAGCTCCACTCTGCGATTGGAAACGAGCAACACCAAAATCCGCAACTTTGACGACCTTTTGAACATCACCAATTTATGTTTTATTTTCGTAACACGAGAAAAATGCCCATTTTAGCCATGAACTATGCATAAAAAGATAAGCATGAGGTCCAACAATGCTGATCAGGAGTCTTGGGGGATTCCAGGTATCAACAGGTGAAAGCACCATATGTACACTGCATCTGTGTCACAGACATACCACCTATAATCAAATAGGAGCAAGAGTTCACCTCATTATCATCTAAAAGGAGGTTTGCAGACTTTAAATCTCTATGAATTATATTGTTTTGATGAAGGTAATCCATGCCCTTTGAAATATCAAGAGCAGCTCTCAAAAGCATCGGCAATTTAACAACACGATTTCTTCTGTGTACATAATCGTGAAGGCTGCCCCCCGCCATGAACTCTGCACCCAAAAAGAAACCTAAGTTTTATTCACATATAAAAGTTAAGATATTTACCCAAATCTTCAACGAGAACTAAAAAAGAATAAAGAACAATTGATGGATTTTGCAATCACAAACCTGTAACTATGCAAAACTGAGAAGATTTGGTACAAGCCCCTATAAACTGCACAACATTCTTATGGCGTACCTTTCTGCAAGTCAAACATTATTCATTTGTTAATATAGATTCATGCTCTTTTTATGAAACAGAAACCTAGCATATGATTACTTGACAAAGAAACAGAGTGGAACTAAACAAGCATATCCAGAAATGGCACTTCTTTTTATGAAACAGAAACCTAGCATATGATTACTTGACAAGGAGACAGAGTGGAACTAAACAAGCATATCCAGAAATGGCACTTGTTAGAACCTTCTTCTCTGTTATTAGCTGATAAAGGCTTACAAAAAGAGTTCTTGCATGAGAAAACTTGCAGAATGATGATTTGCATTCTACACACAATGCATGTTACAATCACTTCAAAACTGTAGACTTTTTAAGCCCCTGATACCTGTCTTTGGCAGATCCTTCTTTTAGCAGGGCTAGAACACGTGTATTTGAAGTGATAAAAATAAAAACTGAAAGCAGACATCCATAAAAAATATGCATTTGATGGCTTATTCGGATAAAAACAAATTTGTCTTAAAAGTAAACTTTTTCTTTGCCTTCGCCTTTTCATAAACATACATTAGCAAACTTCACAGCACCTCATAATGAACACCTCTTGATGGAATTCTCTTTCGATTTCACAGGTCAAATTGTCATGTTTCAACAATTTGATAGCAACAACCTGCCCACAATATGTCCCCTTATACCTGTTCTCAAAAATGAAACAATCAGTATTTAATGTAAAACTTGAGCCCTTGGAAGTGATGAAAACTATTCTGGATTAAAACCTACAAGTCACTGTATGATCCAGAGCCCACTTTTTGTTCAAGTCTCAATACTTTGCCATCAAGTTCCCAATCATCACCGATTTCTGATAGTGGTGAGGGTATTGCAGCAAGAGATTCCCAACCTCTGTATAGATGCTTTATGGGAGAAGTTGATGATGAAGATTTCACCCATGCTTCTTTCTAAACATATTATGAGCCAGAAGACTGTCAACTGAACTAGTAATATAAGAGATTCATAACAAAATGAGAGCGAGAGAAAGAGAGCACATGTTTTGGAAATGCATGAACATACACACACAAGACCAACATGGTTTTACACCTTCATAAATCCAGATATACACAAATAAATCAAGAAATACATATGCCACAAACAAGAACAGCCCCACAAGATACGAAGACAAAGATAAGGCATACAAAGACATAATCAACAGTTAGCAGGAAAAGGGTGAAAAGTAAGAGAAGAAGCAATAAACATAACCCACACCCCCCCTTTTTCTTCGTGGGGGGAGAGAGAGAGAGAGAGAGAGAGAGAGAGAGAGAGAGAGAGAGTCTGTACTGCACACACACGCATGCATGTGCACACAAAAAGGTGGAAGAAAAATTGGGGTGCTAACTGGAAAGATACAACAGCCATAGGTAACAAAGGTGGAGGTGCAAAGGTAACAACATCCTATGTGCTATGGATGCACATACATGCAATACACAAGGGTTGAGGGCACCAAGACTCTCTGAACATCCACCAAGGTTCATGAAAGGATCAATGCATGGAATGTCAAGGCCCCTAACAAAAACTGTTTGTGTCCAGACAGAGACACCATCCTCCTAATTTTTCGGCACACAATATGCAAGACATTTAGTTCCCATAGAACTGAACCCATGATTCTCAATAACAAAACATACTATTAGGATTTGATGCAAGCTTGGTCGGTATGGGAGCTAATTCTTGAGCTTCAATTATTAATTCTTGAGCTTAAATTATGGGTACAGCAAGACCTCAAGGATCTGGTCAAACCAGTTTGACCAGGGCCAACTTTAATTGACTATCAGCTTTCAGCCTATATTTCAACTCTCTTTCCATATTCTTTTCTCTCTTTCCATATTCTTTTTCTTTTCCACTTTCTTTTGCTTCATAGTACCCTGTTTGACCTGTTTGTAAGGAGGTCAACTTTGGTCGACCTTTGATCACCCCTAATCAAACCTGGTCAACTCTGTCCAACAAAGTTAAACCTACAAAAGCACAGTCAATTCAGACAAAGGAAGGACATGTTTCAAAGAGAAAGGTACGAAATCTAAATTTTTCTACAGTTTTTTTATAAATTTCATATTTTAGAGTTCTTGTAATGCTTTATAATGCTTGCTCTTGATTGCAACATAGTACACATCGATTTTGAGTTTTTGCACACTTAAGACTGATTACTCTAAATGATAGATATGCTCCCTCCTAGTACTAATAGTTGATAAAGATCGTCGATTTTTTTATAAAAATCGTTGGAAACGTTCCAAATGTTTTTCTGCTATTTTTATTCAAACTTCTTGCTGGCAATTGTATTTTTTGCTGGCAGTTGTATTAAGTACAGTCATGACTCATTTACTTGAGTCATTGACTGATTGGTAGTTGATTATGTCCATAGTTCCACTATTCACTTTCATGTATCATGTATGTTCATTGTTTACATTTTTGTATTGACTCCATTATTTAAAATGCATTTGAAAATAGTGTGGTTTAAATGTGGGCTTAAATTTTAGAATCTTTCATTGATGTATCATGTTAGAACTAAAATTTAGAAGTTACAATGGATATTGAACGTTAAGACTCAAAATGTCGGGACTCAGGAATAGGAATAGTTTTCATAGTACTGTGTATAGCGTATACATAATACTAAATGGACCATTAGGTGATTTTATATACCAGAATGAATCCAGGTAAACCCCAAATTTACCCTCAAATGAAAGTGCAACTATAAGCTTATCAGACATCAGTGATAAGAGAATCTTCATCGAGTTCAAAAAACGATTTTTCATGCACAAGTCCTAGGATCTATGGAACAACAGTTTCATACTTTGGCTACATCTTTATGTAATGTCCTCATGTCTATGTGTGTATATTCTTTGTATGCTATTATTCCTCTATCTTGGATAACAAAATCATTCAGACAAGATGTGCATTCTCTTGAAACCGCCAACACATGGGACTATGCTATCCCTTCTTTATGAATCAATTGGCAATAAATGTAACCTAGAGATATTGGTTATGGCAAAAACGGGTCGCCTAGTCAGCGAGTAATGCTAATAGGAAAATTCAAAGTGTTCTTCTTTCTACCTCTTAATTAGCCTAAATCTGGCTTCAACATATGAGTATGCTCTGCATTTACTAATTTTTGTTAGCATGTAATCCCAATGAGTGTTTCAAGCCCTCTCCATCTCCAAAAGAACAATAGGCACCAAGATTTATGTCTTTATATCCCCTACGTATGCACGTATAATGCTCCAATTATATAAAAGAGTCCTGACTTATTCCAAAGAAATAACCACAAGAGAGCAGGCAGCTGCATGGAGCTGTTTTCTCAAGTTTATTTTAGCAAAAAATGTATCACATGGCATATCATGGAATGCCGTCTCTCTCTCTCTCTCTCTCTCTCTCTCTCTCTCTCTCTCTCTCTCTCTCTCTCTCTCTCTCTCTCTCTCTCTCTCTCTCTCTCTCTCTCTCTCTCTCTCTCTCTCTCTCTCTCTCTCTCTCTCTCTCTCTCTCTCTCTCTCTCTCTCTCTCTCTCTCTCTCTCTCTCTCTCTCTCTCTCTCTCTCTCTCTCTCTCTCTCTCTCTCTCTCTCTCTATCCTACACCCACTCCAGGCATTTAGGGGGTTGTGACACCATCGAGCCTCCCCTCCCTATGCATATCATGTTTGTATCTCACCCATTGAGCATATAGAGTGCATACCCATAGCACCCCACACCCTTGATGCCAGCTACTATCCCTCCTTTTATACCCGTTTGTAGTACTCACACTTTATTTTCGTTTTGGATCACACTGGATTGGATCATACTGATGTATATGTTTTGTCTCATAGGCCGATTTTGGCCTCTAATAGACGTTAAAAAGTCTTTCTTTCTTTCTTTCTTTCTCTCTCTCTCTCTCTCTCTCTCTCTCTCTCTCTCTCTCTCTCTCTCTCTCTCTCTCTCTCTCTCTCTCTCTCTCTCTCTCTCTCTCTCTCTCTCTCTCTCTCTCTCTGGAGAGCAGGACGGGACACCACACGGAGCAGAGCACTTATCCTTCAGTTCTCAGATGAGGCCAGGAGGAGAGACTTTCTGAGACGACGGGCGGTACTACGCACTACACCGGGCACCCCCATCTATTTGGATGACGACCTCACACGGATGCAGGTAGAGCACAGACGGGCATGTATGCCACGTGTCCTCCAGGCCAGACGAGAGGGACATCGTGCCCTCTACAGAGACGGTCGGGTCATCATTGATGGACGGCCCATTGACTAGGGATTCGCGGCCTATGAGACAGCACAGCAGGAGGTGCACATTGCAGTCTGGAACAGCAATGGATCTTTATGGACACATCCAGGGCGCCTCGAGGAGGTGATGGAGGGAAGAGACATTATCTTCTTGACAGAGACACACGAGAGCCCGGGGAGGAGCCTACCAAGGATTGAGGGCTATATGTGGGAGTCAGCTCACCGCCGCCAGATGAGACACCACACCACACGAGGATCAGGAGGAGTAGCCGTGCTCTATAGACAGTCGTTAAAGCACAGGGTACAGGTGGTAGCCAGAGACCCAGAGGCACGTTTCATGTGGATACGCTTGCAGCTATCAGAGGAGAGAGCAGCGTACTTCGCCGTATGCTATATTGCACCCATTGGTTCACGCTTCACACATTCCCCTGAGCAACTATCAGGAGGGGAGGGACCAGACACCACATCGCCATATGACTGCCTCAGTGACACGATTATGGAGTATACCGGGATGGGTGAAGTCTTCCTTGTAGGAGACTTCAATGCCCGCACTCAGAGCCACCAGTGTGATACCTACGACATTGACGACCCTGAGATGCTTCGTACCATAGAGGACAGGCCTACACTGAGAGCCTCAGCCGACACTGCCACACCCACCTTATATGGCCGACACTTACTCCAGATGGGAGCAGCACACCGTCTCGTTATATATAATGGGATGGGGAGCTGGCCCACCTCGCGCGGTCTCACCTGCATTCCACCCACGACACCAAGGGGGGCAGTGTGGTAGACTATGTTATCGGACCCCCGGAGGCGACACATCTCATCACCTCATTCACTATCCCACCCTTACCGATTGGAGCTGATCACGCATATCTTGCCCTATCCATTCGCGGCTCACCATGCATACCCCACCTCGTCACCACACAGCCACGAGCCCGTACCACCATTCACTTTAGACATGAGCTAGCACATATCTATAGCTCCCATGTTCGAGAGCGCATCTACTCTCTTGATCCCTCCGCCTCCTTGGAAACCCTCACCGCCCACTTCTCCTCGATCCTCCATACATCTGCTACTCTCAGCTTCCCATACACCACCCACAGCACTGCACATCCGACACGGCTGGGACATACACCCCAGAATAGATGGTACGATGAGGAGTGTAGGCGACTATACCGACATCTCAGAGCACATAGTCTCTTGGGATCCATCACAGAGAGGGAGGCACGACAACAGATGCGAGCCCTCACACGCCGGAAGCGGCGAGCTTTCGAGGAGCGACAGGAGGCAGAGTTGATCGACCTTCTCATGAGTAGGGATTGTGCCACCGCGTGGAGGGCACTACGTGAGCAACGTCCACCTACACCCATAGCAGATCCTTCGACCTGGCAGACCTACGCCCAGAGGTTATATGACGTCCCAGGACAGCCACCATTACCGATTCCTTCCACACCGCGTCCGGTGATATCCACCCTCTTCACAGGAGGCATGGTACGACAGGCCATCCATAGGCTACAGCATGGCCGTTCAGCAGACCACACAGGGCTACAGGGAGAGCACTTTATATACGCAGCAGATGTAGTTTCCCACTTGATCGCCCATCTCTTCAACCGTGCTTTGGTTGAGGGATTACCCGACTCATGGACTATGCATACCATTACGCCTATCCATAAGTCCGGCGATATGATGGACCCAGGGAACTACAACACTATTATGATAGGCCATATCCTGGCCAAGATCTATGGGGCAGTACTAGAGGCAGAGCTCAGTACACACGCTGAGGCAGCGGCGATCAGAGCACCCGGCCAGGTAGGCTTCCGCCGCACTTTCTCCACCATCGACCACATCTTCGTGCTTCGTTGCTTGATTGAGAGCGCGAAGGCGAGGAAGCAGAGACTATACTGTTGCTTTGTGGATTTCCGCAAAGCCTTCGACATGGTCCCTCGAGAGAGACTACTACGGAGGCTCAAGGAGTTACAGCTTCCATCAGACATGCTATGGGCCATCCACGCTTTGTATGCACGAGTCACAGGTAGGGTACGCTGCCCCGGTGGTCTATCAGACAGCCTTGTTAGCACCATTGGTGTGAAACAAGGTTGCCCCCTCTCACCCACTCTCTTCGGTCTCTACATCGACGAGATCACGGAGTATATACAACGAGCAGGAGGGAGAGGAGGAGACATCGGAGGTACGCCAGTACATATCCTATTATATGCTGATGACATTGTCCTTCTCTCAGAGTCACAGGAGGGGTTGCAGTCACATTTACAGGCGCTCGATACCTTTTGCATGGAGAGGACTCACAGTGAACCTTGGCAAGACCAAGGTCATGATCTTCCATACCTCCAGGACAGTACGCCATCGCGCCTCTTTCACAGCAGCTGGAGGACAGATAGAGGTAGTGGACTCCTACGTCTACCTAGGTATCACCTTCTCGGGCAGCACAGGGGTATTCTCCATGGCACAGGCTGCGAGAGATAGATTGACGCGAGGTTATGCGGCACTTGCAGGATTGGAGAGACGCTGCTTTCAGACACATTTTCAGGAGCCCCGGACTAAGGGGTGGCTCTTTGACACTCTAGTGACACCCGCATTGATGTACGCAGCAGCAATATGGGCACCAGGGATCACAGAGGCGATGTGGACACAGATTGAGAGGCCCCAGATCACCATGATATCACGCTTGCTGCGCAGCAAGCTATCCGTTCCACATGACATTATACGAGCTGAGCTTGGCACACCACCGATGCTAGTGGAGGCCCTCTTCCAATTGGTGACCTTTATTCTGAGAGTCAGAGAGCTCCCCACTAGCCGACTCACTAGGCTTGCATTTGAGAGCTCTAGACATTTGGCAGAGACAGGGCATGAGAGAGTATGGTATGCACAGACTTACCGATGGTTAGCAGACCATGGCATGAGCATTACGGATCTCCCCCCTTTTCAGTATGACCTCTCTTCCCCCCACATTACCCTCTCTCGTTCGGAGAGGAATAGGATCATCCGTCAGGACCTACTACAGATACACGTCAAGGAGACATGGATAGCACCACGGGAGGCTCTTCCCACAAAGAGGCAACACTACAGAGAGCACTTCCTGACTGTGATAGCGGATGGTTTCATTTAGAGACCACGATACATGGATACATATATGGCACCAGCTGAGAGAGTGGCCATTGGGCAGCTCAGAGTATCATCACACCAGCTCGAGATTGAGATTGGGCGAGCCACACATACCCCCAGGGATAAGCGATTATGCAGGATATGTAGAGAGGAGGTGGAGGACGAGGAGCACTACACATGTAGATGCAAGGCATATGAGGACATCAGAGACCACTACCCAGAGCTCTTCAGGGGGCCTAGAGAGATCAGGGCTTTATTGGGGACAGAGGACCAGTGCCCTCTGGGTCGTTTCCTAGTAGAGCTCCAGCACCACCGCACATCACTCCTCCAGCAGCGGATGGAGATACACCTGGCCCCCCCCCCCTCAGACTTATATTACAGATTTTTTCAGACCCACATACACTCGAGGGCCCAGTTCGATGCGGGGTGTCACATTACACAGAGCAGAGGAGCTTAGACGACAGCGTCGACGACCGAGACCCCTTGTCCGGAGAGCTCGTCCACATCAGAGAGAGATTCAGGCGATTCACGCACGCCATGACATGGAGATACAGAGACGTCAGCAGCGCACCCCTATCGATTTGGACACCCAGAGCATTTTGAGGATCGCCATGATGCCTTACCCACCGATGCATTATATCCTACACCCACTCCAGGCATTTAGGGGGTTGTGATACCATCGAGCCTCCCCTCCCTATGCATATTATATTTGTATCTCACCCATTGAGCATATAGAGTGCATACCCATAGCACCCCACACCCTTGATGCCAGCTACTATCCCTCCTTTTATACCCGTTTGCAGTACTCACACTTTATTTTCGTTTTGGATCACAGTGGTTTGGATCATACTGATGTATATGTTTTGTCTCATAGGCCGATTTTGGCCTCTAATAGACGTTAAAAAGTCTTTCTTTCTCTCTCTCTCTCTCTCTCTCTCTCTCTCTCTCTCTCTCTCTCTCTCTCTCTCTCTCTCTCTCTCTCTCTCTCTCTCTCTCTCTCTCTCTCTCTCTCTCTCTCTCTCTCTCTCTCTCTCTCTCTCTCTCTCTCTCTCTCTCTCTCTCTCTCTCTCTCTCTCTCTCTCTCTCTCTCTCTCTCTCTCTCTCTCTCTCTCTCTCTCTCTCTCTCTCTCTCTGACATCCTAGCAGACGGTTTCATCCTGCGGCCATGTTACATGGATACTTACATGCCTCATAGCTCGAGGGTAGCGATTGGCCAGTTGAGAGTCTCATCACATAGACTAGAGATTGAGACGGGCAGAGCCGCAGACATTCCCAGAGAGGAGCGGATATGCAGGGTTTGCAAAGTAGAGATAGAGGATGAGGAGCACTTTGTATGCAAATGTAGCGCATATGATGGCATCAGAGGTAGATACGGGACTCTATTTACAGGGCAGCCCACCCTCCGAGAGATCATGGACTCTAGAGACCAGCGACAGCTCGGGCGATTCCTACTAGAGATACAGAGTCACAGAGATTCCCTACTCCAGCCTACTGTAGCAGCCCATACAGGACGGAGACAGAGTAAGCTCACTGAGTTCTTTATTCCACGACGCGCTGCAGCCCTCCCCCCCTCAGCCCACACACCGAGAGGGGTGACTCTTCAGCAGGCTCAGGCTGCTCGAGCTAGGAGACGACCCCGTACTAGAGGATATCGGGCCCCGAGACATCACCGACATCACATTGCAGAGATCCAGCCTCGTCACCATCGCGCCATGGACGAGAGACGATTCCAAATGATGGCTGATCCCGCTGCAGCTATCACGATGGCCCTGACTCCACCTCCACCTATGTATCACATCTTACACCCGCCCACTAGGGGCCAGTTAGTATTTTCAGATGCATTCCCATGCTTGTTGTACTACCCCTTTGCATATAGACTGTCATAGATATCGCACTCCATACATCCCCCCCTTTCATGGGTATCTCCACACGCATTTCACGGAGATATGTATCAGCTTTACCAGTTTCTTTTTCAGCACTTTTATCTTCTCTGATACACAGAAGATACACCCATGTACATCGATTTGTCTCATAGGCCGAGTTCGGCCTCCTAATAGACGTAAAAACACTTTCTTTCTTTCTCTCTCTCTCTCTCTCTCTCTCTCTCTCTCTCTCTCTCTCTCTCTCTCTCTCTCTCTCTCTCTCTCTCTCTCTCTCTCTCTCTCTCTCTCTCTCTCTCTCTCTCTCTCTCTCTCTCTCTCTCTCTCTCTCTCTCTCTCTCTCTCTCTCTCTCTCTCTCTCTCTCTCTCTCTCTCTCTCTCTCTCTCTCTCTCTCTCTCTCTCTCCCTGCCCCGGACTAATAATTGTTGCCTACAGTTATTAGCCACTCCCACCCTTGCTCCATCGCGCATCGGGCGCGCTCCCCTCTTCATCGCATGTCTTTGGGCTCAGTTGGGCTCAGTTGGGCTCAGCACACTGAGCATTTTCCCTCTTCGAACACCATGACCGCTACGGCTAAGAAGGATGATCTGACGAAAATGGTGGACAAACTGACCATAGCTATCAAAGAAAACAAGAAGATGGTAGACTCCCCTATCACGACCATCATCAACCGCCTCTCAAAGCTCGAGAAAGAAGTAGAAATATATCATAAGGAGAGGGAATCATGGAAGAAAGAGAAAGAAGAATGGGCTAAGGAGAGGGCAAACATGAAAGAGGAATTGGAGCTCCTCAAAGCTTCAATGGTCTCTCTTACACCCGAAGAGGGAGAGATTAATATGAACAAGACAGAAGCTCTCAAAGAAGAACTCACCGAAGTCTTGACCGTGAGCATGGAAAACAAATTAGAAGCTACCAAAGAAGGGTGGATCGAGATAGTAAAGAAGAACATCAAAAAAGAAGCCAAAGAGGAAGCACAAAAGGAAGAAGCCCTCATCGTGCACACCACTTTTGAGGAAGAAAAGATGAGACATGCCCGCCGTCTCAATGTACACATCACGGGCATTGAAGAAAAAGAAGGCTCTACCCCCGAGTCCGATGGGAAGACACTATGCAAGATACTCGGCTACAAAGAGGAGTCCCCCCCATTCATCAAGTCTTGGAGAACGAGACGAGTCCCCACGAAAAAGAGAGCTCTCATTCTACACTTCCATTCCGAAGATATAAGATCTACTTTCCTACGCAAGAGGGTGATTTTGAGAGCACTTGATGGCTCCCCCATCTACCTTGATGATGATCTCACACCCATGCAGGTAGGACACCCTCGTGCATGCATGCCGAGAGTACATCAAGCTCGCAAAGAAGGAAAGAAGGCTTCATACAGAGATGGTCGTGTCATCATTGATGGCAAGGCCATCCCATAGGGATTCGCGGCCTGTGAGACACTCGAGGAGATACACCTTGCAGTTTGGAACTGCAATGGAGATCTATGGACACACCCAGAGAGATTGGAAGAGGTGCGCAAAGGCAAAGACATCATTATGCTCACAGAGACACATGAGAGCCCGGACCGGGGCCTACCTCGTGTCCACGGTTTTCAGTGGGAGTCCACATACAGAGAGTGTACACGTCAGCACACCACCCGAGGATCAGGAGGAGTAGCCATACTCTTCAGAGATGGACTTCAGAGCAGGATACAGATAGTCGCACGTGATTCACAGGCCAGATATCTTTGGATTCGACTCCAGCTCTCACAGGAGCGGATCATCTTCATAGCATTATGCTACTTTGCTCCTTCTAGCTCGCGTTTCGCTATCATAGATCGAGAGGAGGGCTCACCATACACTTGCTTGTCAGAAGAGCTTACAGAGTACTCTGCATTAGGGGAAGTCTTCCTTATGGGAAACTTCAATGCAAGGACAGGCAATGATCAGTGTGAGATATTTGACCCAGAAGACCCAGAGATACTACATACCATAGAGGATGAGTCTACAGCTCGAGCTTCAGCCGACCCTACACACACTCACTATGGCACTCACTTACTCAGACTAGGCTCTCGACATAATCTCGTTATCTATAACGGGATGGCTCAGTGGCCTACCTTAGGAGGATTGACATGCATACCACACTCAGTCACAGATGGCGGGGGAAGTACAGTAGATTACATCATGGGGTCTAGAGAGGCCATCCACCTACTTACCTCATTCACCATCCCACCCATACCCATTGGGGCAGATCACACATACCTCGCACTCTCCCTGAAGGGAGACACCCCTACACGCATACCCGCAGCATGCATCCCACACACCACCATCCACTTCACACACGAGCTAGCTCACATATATGCGGCTCGAGTCGAGAAGGGTCTTCTCTTTCTTCATCCTGACACCCCACTATCCCTACTCACCTCTCATATAGCATCGGTTCTTCAGACATCAGCCATCAGCTCCTTCCCACACACCATCCATTCTCGTCACACACCTCCTCCCGGGACTATGCCACAACATCGTTGGTATGATGAGGATTGCAGAGATCTTTACCGCCGACTACGAGCTCAGCGAGCATTGGGAGAGATCACAGAGAGAGAGGCCAAGGGACAGATGAAGACTCTCACACGTCGAAAGAAGCGAGCCTTTGAAGACGCACAGGAGCTTGAGCTACACCATCTCTTTATGAGTATGGACAGTGCTGCAGCATGGCGCACCCTACGAGAGCCACGCCCGACCACACCTATTGGGGACCCACACACATGGCATGATTATGTTCAGAGGTTATATGAGGTACCTAGGCAGCCTCCCATTCCCCAGCCACTTGAGCCTCGCCCTACTAGTTCTTCTCTCTTCACAGCAAAGATGGTTGAGAGGGCCATAGGACGACTTCGACATGGACGTTCGACAGACCACACGGGATTGCAGAGCGAGCATCTCATATATGCGGCCTCCACTATAGCCCCGTTGATTGCACGTCTTCAACCGGGCTATAGGAGAGGGCTTCCCAAAGGAGTGGACTAGGCACACCATTGTGCCTATCCACAAATCTGGCGACACCCTGGATCCAGGGAACTACAGGACCATCATGATTGGCCATACCATGGCCAAACTATACGGTGCCATACTTGAGGCAGAGCTCAGCTCATATGTAGAGACTGAGGGGCTACGAGCACGAGGCCAGGCAGGTTTTCGACGAGCTTTCTCTACTATTGATCACATCTTCATTCTACGTTGCCTCATTGATGGGGCAAGGATGCGGAAGAAGAGGCTATATTGCTGCTTTGTGGACTTCTGCAAAGCTTTTGATACAGTGCCGTGAGAGGCTCTTCCTACGCCTCCAGAGCTTGGGAGTACCATCAGGGATGATTTGGGCCATCTATGCACTCTATGAGAAGGTGACTGGGAGGGTACAGTGTCCAGGAGGTATGTCTGAGGCCATTGCTAGCACCATCGGTGTTAAGCAAGGCTGCCCACTCTCTCCCACTCTATTTGGTCTCTACATTGACGAGATTGAGGACTACATTCTCCGAGCTGGAGGAGAGGGTGCAGACCTCGCAGGTACACATGTCCACATTTTATTATATGCCGATGACATTGTCTTGATTTCAGAGTCACCCGAGGGATTACAGCGCCACCTTGAGGCCCTGGATGAGTTTTGTACACAGAGGGGCTTGACAATAAACCTTGGCAAGACCAAGGTCATGATCTTCCACACCTCCCCCGTGGTGAGGAATGGAGCTGGATTCAGAGCTGGTGGTGGACAGATTGAGGTGGTCACTTCCTATGTCTATCTCGGAGTCACATTCACGAGCTTGCCTGGCCCCTTCAGCATGAGACAGGCAGCCACCGATAGACTCACACGCGGATATGCAGCTTTAGCCATGTTAGAGCGGAGATGTCACCAGGCACACTTCCAGGAGCCCCGCACGAAGGGGTGGCTATTTGACACACTGGTCAGACAAGCTATGATGTATGCTGCGACGGTTTGGGCTCCGGGCCTCACAGTCACCCAATGGAGTGCGATCGAGAGGCCACAGGTACGTATGATCTCACGATTATTTCGTGGGAAATAGTCGGTGCCACATGACATCATCAGGGCAGAGCTAGCTGCACCACCCATGGCAGTAGAGGCACTATTCCAGACTATCTGCTTTATTCAGAGGATTATGGACCTCCCTACAGATAGACTCACACATAGAGCTCTTGAGGCATCTATACAAATATCAGAGTCAGGATATGAGAGAGCTTGGTACACTCAGGTTAGAGTCTGGTTTGATAGTCATGGACTTGATATGGACAGATTGTCGCCTTTTCAGTATGACCCAGACTCACCTCACATCCACCTCTCTTGTCGTGAGAGGAATGTTGTGCTCAGACAGGATCTCTGGCAGCTCTACATTAGTCAGACATGGCACACACCACACATGGGATCGAGACTATCGCACTATCGAGACCAGTTCTTAGACATACTAGCAGACGGTTTCATCCAGCGACCACGCTACATGGATACTCACATGCCTCATAGCTCGAGGGTAGCGATTGGCCAGCTCAAGGTCTCATCACACCGACTCGAGATTGAGACGGACAGAGCCGCAGACATTCCCAGAGAGGAGCGGATATGCAGAGTATGCAGAGTAGAGATGGAGGATGAGGAGCACTTTGTATGCAGATGTAGTGCATATGATGGCATCAGAGGCAGATACGAGACTCTGTTTGCAGGGCAGCCCACCCTCCGAGAGATCATCGACTCTAGAGACGAGCGACAGCTCGGGCCATTCTTACTAGAGATACAGAGTCACAGAGATTCCCTACTCCAGCCTACTGTAGCACTCCATACAGGAGGGAGACAGAGTCAGCTCACTGACTTCTTTATTCCACGACGTGCTGCAGCCCTTCCCCCCTCAGCCCACACACCGAGCGGGGTGACTCTTCAGCAGGCTCAGATTTCTCGAGCTAGGAGACGACCCCGTGCTATAGGATATCGGGCCCCGAGACTTCACCGACACGAGATTCTGGAGATCCAGGCTTGTGACCATCACGCCATGGAGGAGAGACGATCCCAGATGATGGCCGATCCCGTTGCACCCATCAGGGTGGCCCTGACTCCACCTCCACCTATGTATCACATCTTACACCCACCCACTAGCACAGGATGGAGCTAGTTAGTCGTTTCATATGCATTCTCATGGTTGTTGTACTACCCTTTTGCATATAGACTATCATAGATATCGCACTCCATACACCCCCCCCCCCCCCCCATTTTCATGGGTATCCCCACATGCATACTACGGAGATCTATATCAGCTTAACCAGTTTCTTTTCAGCACTTTTATCTTTTCTAATTGACACAACATACACCCATGTACATCGATTTGTCTCATAGGCCGAGTTCGGCCTCCTAATAGACGTAAAACTTTCTCTCTCTCTCTCTCGGCATCATCTACACAGCCTAGATGACTTTTGCAGACCTTGGTAAAACCAAGGTCTTGATCTTTCATACATCAGCACAGGTACGCAGACATAGTTTGTTCACAGCAGTAGGTGGACCGATCGAGGTGGTCGGATCATATGTTTACTTGGGGGTGACATTTACAGCAGCATCAGGGGTCTTCTCTATGGCTCAAGCAGCCCGTGACCGCATCACACGTGGGTACGCAACACTAGCTTTGATGGAGACTCAGACAGTGCCAAGTGCCACCAAGCATATTTTCAGGAGCCCCGCACAAAGGGGTGGCTCTTTGACACTTTGGTTACGCCAGCGCTCATGTATGGGGCAGCCATATGGGGACCAGGATTAGCTACATCAGTATGGACAGCATTAGAGAGGCCACAGATCCTCATGATTGCCAGACTTATCCGCAGCAAGCCTTCAGTACCACATGATATCATTAGAGCAGAGCTCGCTGCACCACCGATGCTAGTTGAGGCACTGTTCCAGACGGTATGCCTATTACACAGACTTCGGGGCATGGATACAGAGCACATTGCTTATCGTGCTTTCGAGGCATCACGTGATATGGCATTAGCAGGCGACACCTCCTCATGGTATGCACAGACACGAGACTGGCTTGCCCACCATGGCTTTGACATAGACAAGCTACCACCACTACAGTACGACTCTCGTGCACCCACCTACTCGCTCTCTCATCAAGAGAGGAATAGGATCATTCGTCAGGAGATAGGGCATACATACATACAGAGGACATGGGTGAGCCCTAGGGGTACATTGCCACCGAAAATGCTCTACTACCGCGAGCATTTTCTACATATATCGGGCACGGGCTTCATCAAGATTCTGAGATTGAGAGGGGTCGGTCCAGGGGAGTCCCCCGTGAGGAGAGGTGGTGCCCAGTATGCCAGACAGAGGTAGAGAGTGAGGAGCATTTTGTTATCAGATGTCCAGCATACATAGACCTACGAGCACAATTCGAGATCGAGAAGTCATTCCAACTTTGCATGACTATGGGAGACCAGAGACGCTTGGGACGCTTTCTCACAGAAGCATACGAGAGGCGAGAGCAGTCACTACAGCCCATACATCAGACACGGGTGAGTACCCAGCAGACCATTACCCAGTTCTTTCAGCGAGTTGAGCTACATCAGAGAGGTCCATCTATAGGGCTCACGCTCCACCAGGCAGCAGCACAGAGAGCACGGCGCCGACCACGCATGGGCGGATATCGTCGACCACGACTATATCAGGAGGATATCTCACGCATCAGGATTGCCTACGACCACATGATGGAGCATAGGTGTACCACCACCCCCTCGGTTGTCTTCCTTCAGGAGGCACTCAGACCACCACCGATGTACCACATACTACACCCACCTCCACCCATCACCAGTAGCTAGGGCGTTTTACTCACATTTTGGACCCCCCCCCCCCCCATGTATTAGGTGGCCACTATCTACAGAGTCAGAGCCACATCTCCCTAGCCTTTTCCAGCACTATATAGCTTTGTGTAGCGATATACTTTTTATTTCATTTTATCTTCTACACAGGGTTAATACACTTGTACATGGTTTTTGTCTCATAGGCCAAGTTTGGCCTCTAGAAGACGTTGATATGACTCTCTCTCTCTCTCTCTCTCTCTCTCTCTCTCTCTCTCTCTCCCTCCCTCCCTCCCTCCCTCCCTCCCTCCCTCCCTCCCTCCCTCCCTCCCTCCCTCCCTCCCTCCCTCCCTCCCTCCCTCCCTCCCTCCCTCCCTCCCTCCCTCCCTCCCTCCCTCCCTCCCTCCCTCCCTCCCTCCCTCCCTCCCTCCCTCCCTCCCTCCCTCCCTCCCTCCCTCCCTCCCTCCCTCCCTCCCTCTCTCTCTCTCTCTCTCTCTCTCTCTCTCTCTCTCTCTCTCTCTCTCTCTCTCTCTCTCTCTCTCTCTCTCTCTCTCTCTCTCCCGTCGAGGCCCTGTCGTCTTTCCCGTCGGCTCCCTGTCGTCTGTCCCGTCCCCTGACCTGTCGGAGATCTGTCCTACACCCCGCTCTGTCCCGTCGGCTGAGCCTGACAGAGATCTACCCTACACCCGTGCCAGCTCTGCCCAGTCGGCTGCGCCTGTCGGAACTGCTCTGAGCCTGTTGGAGATTCGCAGCAGGCCTCCCCCGTCGCCCTCTGTGCACTGCCCCGCCCAGCCCCATCTCGGCCTTGCAACCCGGCTCTGACCTAGATCCTCCATCACCCTCCATTCTCTTATGGCCCGAAACCTTAAACCTAACCTAATCGAGCCCCCCAACTTTAACATATTCCATGCCTCATGCCCCAACATGAGACCCTAACCCTAAGACATCCAAATCATAACCCTAACTAGAAACCCTAAGAAGTCGAAACCCTAACCCTAACCCTAAGACATCGCAACCCTAAACCTAAAAATTAAAATTAATGCCTAATCTAATCTCCCAAACTAACCTTAACCCTGAGCCAAAACCCTGAATCTCAATCCCAACCTGAGACCTAACCCTAACCCTAACCCTAACCCTAACTCTCTCTCTCTCTCTCTCTCTCTCTCTCTCTCTCTCTCTCTCTCTCTCTCTCTCTCTCTTCTCTCTCTCTCTCTCTCTCTCTCTCTCTCTCTCTCTCTCTCTCTCTCTCTCTCTCTCTCTCTCTCTCTCTCTCTCTCTCTCTCTCTCTCTCTCTCTCTCTCTCTCTCTCTCTCTCTCTCTCTCTCTCTCTCTCTCTCTCTCTCTCTCTCTCTCTCATGGCTCCCAAGCTGGACGAACAGTTGGCCACCTTAGAGCATGCCCTCTGAGAGTTGATAGGAAAACACAAGAAAGAAGGAGATTCTGCACTGAACGGGGTTACCCGTAGAGTTGTCGCCCTCGAAGCCAAGGTGGCAACCTTGGAGAAGGAAAACGAATCCCTTCGGGAAGAGCTTCTCGCTACCCGCAAGCAGCACTCACGGGACCTGGAGGAGTTGCACACTGCACTTACTGATATGAAAACGAAACTGGACAGCATGCACAAGGAGGGGGAGATCGCTCCACATCTAGAGGACATTCGGGTGACTATCAAGAAGGAGTGTATGGAGGTGGTGCAGAACGAGCTTGAGACTAACAAAGATGGATGGGTCGAGGTTGTCAAAAAGAACCTTCGACAGGAGGCAAAGAAGAACAACCACCATGAGGAGATCCACATAGTGCATACCACCATTGAGGCGGAGCGGATGCGACAGGCCCGTACGCTCAATGTTCGAGTCTCCGGCCTCACAGAGACCGGACGGATCACCAGAGCAGGACGGGCGTCGCTTGTGCACATTACTTGGATACCGCGCAGATGAGCCTCTCCCTTTCACCAGAGTATGGAGAGCAGGACGGGACACCACACGGAGCAAAGCACTTACCCTTCAGTTCTCAGATGAGGCCAAGAGGAGAGACTTTCTCAGACGACGGGCGGTACTACGCACTACACCGGGCACCCCCATTTATTTGGATGACGACCTCACACGGATGCAGGTAGAGCACAGACGGGCATGCATGCCACGTGTCCTCCAGGCCAGACGAGAGGGACATCGTGCCCTCTACAGAGACGGTCGGATCATCATTGATGGACGGCCCATTGACTAGGGATTCGCGGCCTATGAGACAGCACAGCAGGAGGTGCACATTGCAGTCTGGAACTGCAATGGATCTTTATGGACACATCCAGGGCGCCTCGAGGAGGTGATGGAGGGCAGAGACATTATCTTCTTGACAGAAACACACGAGAGCCCGGGGAGGAGCCTACCGAGGATTGAGGGCTATATGTGGGAGTCAACTCACCGCCGCCAGATAAGACAGCACACCACACGAGGATCAGGAGGAGTAGCCGTGCTCTATAGACAGTCGTTACAGCACAGGGTACAGGTGGTAGCCAGAGATCCAGAGGCACGTTTCATGTGGATACGCTTGCAGCTATCAGAGGAGAGAGCAGCGTACTTCGCCGTATGCTATATTGCACCCATTGGTTCACGCTTCACACATTCCCCTGAGCAGCTATCAGGAGGGGAGGGACCAGACACCACATCGCCATATGACTGCCTCAGTGACACGATTATGGAGTATACCGGGATGGGTGAAGTCTTCCTTGTAGGAGACTTCAATGCCCGCACTCAGTGCCACCAGTGTGATATCTACGACTTTGACGACCCTGAGATGCTTCATACCATAGAGGACATGCCTACACTCAGAGCCTCAGCCGACACTGCCACACCCACCTTATATGGCCGACACTTACTCCAGATGGGAGCAGCACACCGTCTCGTTATATATAATGGGATGGGGAGCTGGCCCACCTCGCGCGGTCTCACCTGCATTCCACCCACGACACCACAGGGGGGCAGTGTGGTAGACTATATTATCGGACCCCCGGAGGCGACACATCTGATCACCTCATTCACTATCCCACCCTTACCGATTGGAGCTGATCACGCATATCTTGCCCTATCCATTCGCGGCTCACCATGCATACCCCACCCCGTCACCATACAGCCACGAGCCCGTACCACCATTCACTTTAGACATGAGCTAGCACATATCTATAGCTCCCATGTTCGAGAGCGCATCTACTCCATTGATCCCTCTGCCTCCTTGGACACCCTCACCGCCCACTTCTCCTCTATCCTCCATACATCCGCTACTCTCAGCTTCCCATACACCACCCACAGCACTACACATCCGACACGGCTGGGGCATACACCCCATAATAGATGGTACGATGAGGAGTGTAGGCGACTATACCGACATCTCAGAGCACAGAGTGTCTTGGGATCCATCACAGAGAGGGAGGCACGACGACAGATGCGAGCCCTCACACGCCGGAAGCGGCGAGCTTTTGAGGAGCGACAGGAGGCAGAGTTGATCGACCTTCTCATGAGTAGGGATTGTGCCACCGCGTGGAGGGCACTACGTGAGCCACGTCCACCTACACCCATAGCAGATCCTTCGACTTGGCACACCTACGCCCAGAGGTTATATGACGTCCCAAGACAGCCACCATTACCAATTCCTTCCACACCGCGTCCGGTGATATCCACCCTCTTCACAGCAGGCATGGTACGACAGGCCATCCATAGGCTACAACATGGCCGTTCAGCAGACCACACGGGGCTACAGGGAGAGCACTTTATATACGCAGCAGATGTAGTTTCCCACTTGATCGCCCATCTCTTCAACCGTGCTTTGGTTGAGGGATTACCCGACTCATGGACTATGCATACCATTACGCCTATCCATAAGTCCGGCGATATGATGGACCCAGGGAACTACAGGACTATTATGATAGGCCATATCCTGGCCAAGATCTATGGGGCAGTACTAGAGGCAGAGCTCAGTACACACGCTGAGGCAGCGGGGATCAGAGCACCTGGCCAGGCAGGCTTCCGCCGCACTTTCTCCACCATTGACCACATCTTTGTGCTTCGTTGCTTGATTGAGAGCGCGAAGGCGAGGAAGCAGAGACTATAGTGTTGCTTTGTGGATTTCCGCAAAGCCTTCGACATGGTCCCTCGAGAGAGACTACTACGGAGGCTCCAGGAGTTACAGCTTCCATCAGACATGCTATGGGCCATCCACGCTTTGTATGCACGAGTCACAGGCAGGGTATGCTGCCCTGGCGGTCTATCAGACAGCCTTGTTAGCACCATTGGTGTGAAACAAGGTTGCCCTCTCTCACCCACTCTCTTCGGTCTCTACATCGACGAGATCACGAAGTATATACAGCGAGCAGGAGGGCGAGGAGGAGACCTTAGAGGTACGCGAGTACATATCCTATTATATGCTGATGACATTGTCCTTCTCTCAGAGTCACAGGAGGGGTTGCAGTCACATTTACAGGCGCTCGATACCTTTTGCATGGAGAGAGGACTCACAGTGAACCTTGGCAAGACCAAGGTCATGATCTTCCATACCTCCAGGACAGTACGCCATCGCGCCTCTTTCACAGCAGCTGGAGGACAGATAGAGGTGGTGGACTTCTACGTCTACCTAGGTATCACCTTCTCGGGCAGCACAGGGGTATTCTCCATGGCACAGGCTGCGAGAGATAGATTGACGCGAGGTTATGCGGCACTTGCAGGATTGGAGAGACGCTGCTTTCGGACACATTTTCAGGAACCCCGGACTAAGGGGTGGCTCTTTGACACTCTAGTGACACCCGCATTGATGTACGCAGCAGCAGTATGGGCACCAGGGATCACAGAGGCGATGTGGACGCAGATTGAGAGGCCCCAGATCACCATGATATCACGCTTGCTGCGCAGCAAGCTATCCGTTCCACATGACATTATAAGAGCTGAGCTTGGCACACCACCGATGCTAGTGGAGGCCCTCTTCGAGTTGGTGACCTTTATTCTGAGAGTCAGAGAGCTCCCCACTAGCCGACTCACCAGGCTTGCATTTGAGAGCTCTAGACATTTGGGAGAGACAGGGCATGAGAGAGTATGGTATGCACAGACCTACCGATGGTTAGCATACCATGGCATGAGCATTACGGATCTCCCCCCTTTTCAGTATGACCTCTCTTCCCCCCACATTACCCTCTCTCGTTCGGAGAGGAATAGGATCATCCGTCAAGACCTACTACAGATACACATCAGGGAGACATGGATAGCACCACGGGAGGCTCTTCCCACAAAGAGGCAACACTACAGAGAGCACTTCCTGACTGTGACAGCGGATGGTTTCATTCAGAGACCACGATACATGGATACATATATGGCACCAGCTGAGAGAGTGGCCATTGGGGTGCTCAGAGTATCATCACACCAGCTCGAGATTGAGATTGGGCGAGCGACACATACCCCCAGGGATGAGCGATTATGCAGGAAATGTAGAGAGGAGGTGGAGGACGAGGAGCACTACACATGTAGATGCCAGGCATATGAGGACATGAGAGACCGCTACCCAAAGCTCTTCAGGGGGCCTAGAGAGATTAGGGCTTTATTGGGGACAAAGGACCAACGCCCTCTAGGTCGTTTCCTAGTAGAGCTCCAGCACCGTCGCGCATCACTCCTCCAGCAGCAGATGGAGATACACCTGATCCCCCCCCTCAGACTTATATTACAGATTTTTTCAGACCCACATACACTCGACGCCCCAGCTCGATGCGGGGTGTCACATTACACAGAGCAGAGGAGCTTAGACGACAGCGTCGACGACCGAGACCCCTTGTCCGGAGAGCTCGTCCACATCAGAGAGAGATTCAGGCGATTCACGCACGCCATGACATGGAGATACAGAGACGTCAGCAGCGCACCCCTATCGATTTGGACGCCCAGAGCATTTTGAGGATCGCCATGATGCCTTACCCACCGATGCATTATATCCTACACCCACTCGAGGCATTTAGGGCGTTGTGATACCATCGAGCCTCCCCTCCCTATGCATATCATATTTGTATCTCACCCATTGAGCATATAGAGTGCATACCCATAGCACCCCACACCCTTGATGCAAGCTACTATCCCTCCTTTTATACCCGTTCGCAGTACTCACACTTTATTTTCGTTTTGGATCACAGTGGATTGGATCATACTGATGTATATGTTTTGTCTCATAGGCCGATTTTGGCCTCTAATAGACGTTAAAAAGTCTTTCTTTCTTTCTTTCTTTCTTTCTTTCTCTCTCTCTCTCTCTCTCTCTCTCTCTCTCTCTCTCTCTCTCTCTCTCTCTCTCTCTCTCTCTCTCTCTCTCTCTCTCTCTCTCTCTCTCTCTCTCTCTCTCTCTCTCTCTCTCTCTCTCTCTCTCTCTCTCTCTCTCTCTCTCTCTCTCTCTCTCTCTCTCTCTCTCTCTCTCTCTCTCTCTCTCTCTCTCTCTCTCTCTCTCTCTCTCTCTCTCTCTCTCTCTCTCTCTCTCTCTCTCTCTCTCTCTCGTTCTCTCATGCACACCACCGATGCTAGTGGAAGCCCTCTTTCAGCTGGTGACCTTTATTCTGAGAGTCAGAGAGGTCCCCACCAACAGACTCACCAGGCTTGAATTTGAGACCTCTAGACATTTGGCAGAGACGGGGCATGAGAGAGTATGGTACGCACAGACCTACAGATGGTTAGCAGACCATGGCTCGAGCATTACAGATCTCCCTCCTTTTTAGTGTTCCCTCTCTTCCCCCTACATTACCCTCTCTCGTTCGGAGAAGAACACGATCATCCGTCGGGACTTACTACAGATACACGTCAGGGAGACATGGGTTGCACCACGGGAACCTCTTTCCACAAAGAGGCAACACTACAGAGAGCACTTCCTGACTATGACAAGGATGGTTTCATTCAGAGACCACGATACATGGATACATACATGGCACCAGCACAGAGAGTGGCCATTGGGCAGCTCAGAGTATCATCACACAAGCTCGAGATTGAGGTTGGGCATGCGACACATACCCCTAGGGATGAGAGATTATGCAAGATATGCCGAGAGGAGGTGGAGGATGAGGAGCACTACACATGCAGATGCCAGGCATATGAGGACATCAGAGACGGCTACCCACTGCTCTTCACGGGGCCCAGAGAGATCAGGGCTTTATTGGAGACGGAGGACCAGCGCCCTCTTGGTCGTTTCCTAGAAGAGCTCCAGCGCCACAGTGCATCCAGCATCAGATGGAGATACACCTGACCCCCCAGACTTATATCACAGATTTTTTCACACCCACAAACACCCGAGGACCCAGATCGAGGTCGTTTCCTAGAAGAGCTCCAGCGCCGCCGTGCATCACTTCTCCAACAGCAGATGGAGATACACCTGACCCCCAGACTTATATCACAGATTTTTTCACACCCACAAACTTATACACTGAGCCTCCCCTCCCTAGGCATATCATATCATATTTGTATCTCACCTATTGAGCATATAGAGTGCATGCCCATAGCAGCCCACACCCTCGACGCCAGCTATTATCATCCCCTCCCTTTTATACCCTGTTTGTACTCGCACTTTATTTTCATTTTGGGATCACAGTGGATTGGATCATACTGATGTATATGTTTCTTAAAACTCTCTCTCTCTCTCTCTCTCTCTCTCTCTCTCTCTCTCTCTCTCTCTCTCTCTCTCTCTCTCTCTCTCTCTCTCTCTCTCTCTCTCTCTCTCTCTCTCTCTCTCTCTCTCTCTCTCTCTCTCTCTCTCTCTCTCTCTCTCTCTCTCTCTCTCTCTCTCTCTCTCTCTCTCTCTCTCTCTCTCTCTCTCTCTCTCTCTCTCTCTCTCTCTATCTATCTATCTATCTATCTATCTATCTATCTATCTATCTATATATATATATATATATATATATATATATATATATATATATATATATATATATATATATATATATATATATATATCAAATAGGGCCATGCGGCCTATGAGACATCACTACACCAGGAGACACCACTCAGAGGAGCAGTGTGGAACTGCAACGGAGCACTCTGGACGCGACCAGACAGAGTCGAGGAGATCCTGGCATCACATGACTTTGTGTGCATCACAGAGACACACGAGAGCCCAGAGAGAGGTCTACCACGCATTGCAAGTTTTCATTGGGAATATGCATTCAGGACCACGACGAGACAGAGTACAGCGCGAGGATCGAGAGGAGTGGCCATCGTAATTCGACAGGAGATACAGAGCAGGATCCATATTATATGTAGAGATGAGGAGGCACAATACATGTGGGTTCGCATGGAGATAGCATGGGGAGCTCGATTTACATTGCTATATGCTACTTCCCACCAGGCGGATCTCGATACGCAGGACAGGATCTTGGGGGACCGATCCGAGATAGAGACTCACCATACACAGCGCTTTCAGATGAGATACTACATTACAGCACACTAGGTGAAGTCTTCCTTATGGGGGACTTCAATGGCCGCACTCAGTCGCATCAGTGCGAGGCATACGACATGGATCACCCACATCTCATGAGGGCCAGAGACCCGGTTGAGATTAGCACCAGCAGAGTATCAGCATATACGGGTAAAGACACCACCGGCTATGGAAGACATCTACTCGAGCTAGGCAGCCGCCATCATCTCGTTATATACAACGGGATGAATCGTTGGCCAGGTTCAAGTGGATTTACTTCCTTCCCTCACGGGGGAGGTGAGAGCACAGTCGACTACATTTTGGGTACTACCTCTGGAGCTTCACTCATCCCTTCACTTAGTATTGGACGACGCCCACTCGGTGCGGACCACACATTTATCACATTCACACTCTCATCTCCGATTCCCTTAGACCCTCCCTCACCCACTGAGATACATACCACCATACACTTCACACACGAGCTCTCACACGTTTATGCACACCATTTACACACCCGCTTACTCTCCCTCGATCCATGCTCACCTTTGGACACACTCACATCACATATCACCACCATCCTACAGGACTCAGCTCTCCGCAGCTTCCCACACCACACACATATGCACCCTCCACGCACAGGATCCATGCCCCAGAACCGTTGGTATGATGCAGATTGTCGCGAGCTGCGGAAGCACCTACGGATTTTAGAGCATAGAGGAGATATTACACACACATGCACAGCGTCGCATGCAGAGCCTTACTCGCCGCAAACGCCGGGATTGGGAGGAGAGACAATATTGGGATATTTACCATTTGCTCATGAGTCGAGACAGTGTAGTGGCATGGCGACATTTGAGAGAGAGGAGACAGCAGACACCTATCCAAGACCCGAGCACTTGGCATAGCTATGCACGGAGCCTATACGAGATCCCAGACCAGCCTCCCATTCCCAGACCGCAGAGCTCACGTCCTACTACCTCTGACTTCTTCACACCCACTATGGTGGGACGCGCTATTGCCCGGCTGCAGCATGGCAGGGCCCATGATCATTTCGGTTTAGAGGCAGAGCACCTCATTTATGGAGGCACGACTCTCGCACTGCTCATTGCCCATCTCTTCAACCGTGCATTGGTTGAAGGGTTCCCAGACTCATGGACTGAGCACACCATAGTGCCCATTTATAAGTCAGGTGACACTATGGATCAAGCTACATATCGGACAATCATGATTGGCCCTATATTGGCCAAGTTATATGGGGCCGTACTAGAGACAGAGTTGAGTACTCTCGCTGAGAGGAAGGGCATCAGGGCTCTAGGACACGCAGGGTTCAGACGAGATTTCTCTACCATTGACCACATCTTCACTCTGAGATGCCTGATCGACCAGGCCAGGGTGAGGAAGAGGAGATTATATTGTTGCTTTGTGGACTTTCGCAAAGCATTTGACACTGTTCGTAGGGATCGACTCTTCAGACGACTACTTGACATCGGAGCTCCGGAGGAGATGATATGGGGGATCTACACCTTATACGAGAGAGTACCTGGTAGAGTCAGATGTCCAGGGGGCTTATCTGATCCACTTGCTAGCACTATCGGGGTGAAGCAAGGATGCCCTCTCTCGCCCACCCTCTTTGGTCTCTACATTGATGAGATAGTGGACTTCATACAGCAGCAGGGGGGAGATGGCATTGAGGTACAAGGGTCCACTGTCCATATTCTTTTATACGCTGATGATATTGTATTGGTTTCAGAGTCTGCAGAAGGTCTACAGCATCATCTACACGGCCTAGATGACTTTTGCAGACACAGAGGGTTATCTGTGAACCTTGGTAAAACCAAGGACTTGATCTTTCATACATCACCACAGGTACGCAGACATAGTTTGTTCACAGCTGCAGGTGGACCGATCGAGGTGGTCGGATCATATGTTTACTTGGGGGTGACATTTACAGCAGCATCAGGAGTCTTCTCTATGGCTCAGGCAGCCCGTGACCGCATCACACGTGGGTACGCAGCACTAGCTTTGATGGAGAGACAGTGCCACCAGGCATATTTTCAGGAGCCCCGCACAAAGGGGTGGCTCTTTGACACTTTGGTTACGCCAGCGCTCATGTATGGGGCAGCCATATGGGGACCAGGATTAGCTACATCAGTATGGACAGCATTAGAGAGGCCACAGATCCTCATGATTGCCAGACTTATCCGCAGTAAGCCTTCAGTACCACATGACATCATTAGAGCAGAGCTCGCTGCACCACCGATGCTAGTTGAGGCACTATTCCAGACAGTATGCCTATTACACATACTTCGGAGCATGGATACAGAGCGTATTGCTTATCGTGCTTTCGAGGCATCACGTGATATGGCATTAGCAGGCGACACCTCCTCATGGTATGCACAGACACGAGATTGGCTTGCCCACCATGGCTTTGACATAGACAGGCTACCACCACTACAGTACGACTCTCATGCACCCACCTACTCGCTCTCTCATCAAGAGAGGAATAGGATCATTCGTCAGGAGATATGGCATACATACATACAGAGGACATGGGTGAGCCCTAGGGGTACATTGCCACCGAAAATGCTCTACTACCACGAGCATTTTCTACATATATCAGGAACGGGCTTCATCGAGATTCCGAGATACATGCATACCTACCTTCCCCACCACCTACGAGTCGTCATTGGGCAGCTCCGGGTTTCATCACATCAGCTCGAGATTGAGGAGAGGTGGTGCCCAGTATGCCGGACAGAGGTAGAGAGTGAGGAGCATTTTGTTATCAGTTGTCCAGCATACTTAGACCTAGGAGCACAGTTCCAGATCGAGGAGTCATTCCAGCTGTGCATGACTATGGGAGACCAGAGACGCTTGGGATGTTTTCTCACAGCAGCATACGAGAGGCGAGAGCGGTCACTACAGCACAGACGTCAGCCACAGGTGAGTACCCAGCAGACAATTACCCAGTTCTTTCAGCGAGTTGAGCTACATCAGAGAGGTCCATCTATAGGGCTCACGCTCCTCCAGGCAGCAGCACAGAGAGCACGGCGCCGACCACGCATGGGCGGATATAGTCGACCACGACTATATCAATAGGATGTCTCACGCATCAGGATTGCCTACGACCACATGATGGAGCATAGGCATACCACCACCCCCTGGGTTGTCTTCCTTCAGGAGGCACTCAGACCACCACCGATGTACCACATACTACACCCACCTCCACCCATCACTTGTCGCTAGGGCGTTTTACTCACATTTTGGATCCCCCCATGTATTAGGTGGCCACTATCTGCAGAGTCAGAGCCACGTCTCCCCAGCCTTTTCCAGCCCTATATAGCTTTGTGTAGCGATATACCTTTTATTTCATTTTATCTTCTACACAGGGTTACTACACTTGTACATGGTTTTTGTCTCATAGGCCAAGTTTGGCCTCCAGAAGACGTTAATATGACTTTCTTTCTTTCTTTCTCTCTCTCTCTCTCTCTCTCTCTCTCTCTCTCTCTCTCTCTCTCTCTCCTCTCTCTCTCTCTCTCTCTCTCTCTCTCTCTCTCTCTCTCTCTCTCTCTCTCTCTCTCTCTCTCTCTCTCTCTCTCTCTCTCTCTCTCTCTCTCTCTCTCTCTCTCTCTCTCTCTCTCTCTCTCTCTCTCTCTCTCTCTCTCTCTCTCTCTCTCTCTCTCTCTCTCTCTCTCTCTCTCTCTCTCTCTCTCTCTCTCTCTCTCTCTCTCTCTCTCTCTCTCTCTCTCTCTCTCTCTCTCTCTCTCTCTCTCTCTCTCTCTCTCTCTCTCTCTCTCTCTCTCTCTCTCTCTCTCTCTCTCTCTCTCTCTCTCCAGTCTCGAACTGCAATGGATCTTTGCAGACACATCCAGGGAGTCTCGAGGAGGTGATGGAGGGCAGAGACATTATCTTCTTGATAGAGACACAGGAGAGCCCGAGGAGGAGCCTATCGAGGATTGAGGGCTATACGTGGGAGTCAGCTCACCGCCGCCAGATGAGACAGCGCACCACACGAGGATCATGAGGATTAGCCGTGCTCTACAGACAGTTGCTATAGCACAGGGTAGAGGTGGAAGCCAGAGACCGAGAGGCACGTTTCATGTGGATACGCCTCCAACTATCAGAGGAGAGAGCAGTGTACTTCGCCGTATGCTATATTGCACCCATCGGTTCGCGTTTCACACATTCCCCCGAGAAGCTATCAGGGGGGGGGGGGAGGGACCAGACACCACATCGCCATATGACTGCCTCAGTGACACGATTATGGAGTATACCGGGATGGGTGAAGTCTTCCTTGTAGGAGACTTCAATGCCCGCACTCAGAGTCACCAATGTGATATCTACGACTTTGAGGACCCTGGGATGCTTCGTACCATAGAGGACATGCCTACACTCAGAGCCTCAGCCGACACCGCCACACCCACCTCATACGGCCGACACCTACTCCAGATGGGAGCAGCACACCGTCTCGTTATATATAATGGGATGGGGACCTGGCCCACCTCGAGCAATCTCACCTGCATTCCACCCACGACATCACAGGGGGGCAGTGTGGTAGACTATGTTATCGGACCCCTGGAGGGGACACATCTCATCACCTCATTCACTATCCCACCCTTACCAATTGGAGCTGATCACGCATATCTTTCCCTATCCATTCGCGGCTCACCATGTATATCCCACCCAGTCACCATACAGCCACGAGCCCATACAACCATTCACTTTAGACATGAGCTAGCACATATCTATAGCTCCCATGTTCGAGAGCGCATCTACTCCCTTGATCCCTCTGCCTCCTTGGACACCCTCACCGCCCACTTCTCCTCGATCCTCCATACATCTGCTACTCTCAGCTTCCCATACACCACCCACAGCACTGCGCATTCGACACGGCTGGGGCATACACCCCATAATAGATGGTACGATGAGGAGTGTAGGCGACTTTACCGACATCTCAGAGCAGAGAGTATCTTGGGTCCATCACAGAGAGGGAGGAAGGACGACAGATGCGAGCCCTCACACGCCAGAAGCGGCGAGCTTTCGCGGAGCGACAGGAGGCAGAGTTGATTGACCTTCTCATGAGTAGGGATTGTGCCACCACGTGGAGGGCACTACGTGAGCCACGCCCACCTACACCCATAGCAGATCCTCCGACTTGGCACACCTACGCCCAGAGGTTATATGACGTGCCATGACAGCCACCATTGCCGATTCCTTCCACACCGCGTCATGTGATATCCACCCTCTTCACGGCAGATATGGTACGACAGGCTATCCATAGGCTACAGCATGGCCGTTCAGCAGACCACACAGGGCTACAGGGAGAGCACTTTATATATGCAGCAGATGTAGTTTCCCACTTGATCGCCCATCTCTTCAACCGTGCTTTGGTTGAGGGATTACCGGACTCATGGACTATGCATACCATTACGCCTATCCATAAGTCCGGCGATATGATGGACCCAGGGAACTACATGACTATTATGATAGGCCATATCCTGGCCAAGATCTATGGGGCAGTACTAGAGGCAGAGCTCATTACACACGCTGAGGCAGCTGGGATCAGAGCACCCAGCCAGGCAGAGAGAGCGAAGGAGTGCTTCGTTGCTATGCAGCACTTGCAGGATTGGAGAGACGCTCCTTTCAGACACATTTTCAGGAGCCCCGAACTAAGGGGTGGCTCTTTGACACTCTAGTGACACCTGCATTGATGTACGCAGCGGAAGTATGGGCACCAGGGATCAGAGAGGCGATGTGGGCACGGGTTGAGAGGCCCCAGGTCACAATGATCTCACTCTTGCTGCGCAGCAAGCCCTCCGTTCCACATGACATTATACGAGCTGAGCTTGGCACACCACCGATGCTAGTGGAGGACCTCTTCCAATTGGTGACCTTTATTCTAAGAGTCAGAGAGCTCCCCACCAGCAGACTCACCAGGCTTGCATTTGAGAGCTCTTGACATTTGGCAGAGATAGGGCATGAGAGAGTATGGTATGCACAGACTTACCGATGGTTAAGAGACCATGGCATGAGCATTTTGGATCTCCCCCCTTTTCAGTATGACCTCTCTTCCCCCCACATTACCCTCTCTCGTTTGGAGAGGAATAGGATCATCGGTCAGGACCTACTAGAGATACACGTCAGGGAGACATGGATAGCACCACGGGAGCCTCTTCCCACAAAGAGGCAACACTAGAGAGAGCACTTCCTGACTGTGACAGCGGATGGTTTCATTCAGAGACCACGATCCATAGATACATATATGGCACCAGCTGAGAGAGTGGCCATTGGGAAGCTCAGAGTATCATCACACCAGCTCAAGATTGAGGTTGGGTGAGCCACACATACCCCGAGGGATGAGAGATTATGCAGGATATGTAGAGAGGAGGTGGAGGACGAGGCGCACTACACATGTAGATGCCAGGCATATGAGGACATCAGAGACCGCTACCCAGAGCTCTTCAGGGGGCCCAGAGAGATCAAGGCTTTATTGGGGACAGAGGACCAGCGCCCTCTAGGTCGTTTCCTAGTAGAGCTCCAGCACCACCGTGCATCACTCCTCTAGCAGCAGATGGAGATACACCTGCCCCCCCCCCCCTCAGACTTAAATTACAGATTTTTTCAGGCCCACAGCCACTCGAGGACCAAGCTCGATGCGGGGTGTCACATTACACAGAGTAGAGGAGCTTAGACGACAGCGTCGACGACCGAGAACCCCAGTCCGAGAACCCGTCCACATCAGAGAGAGATTCAGGCGATTCACGCACGCCATGACATGGAGATACGGAGACGTCAGCAGCGCACCCCTATGGATTTGGACGTTGAGAGCATTTTGAGGATCGCCATGATGCCTTACCCACCGATGCATTATATCCTACACCCGCTCCAGGCTTTTAGCGGGTTGTGATACCATCGAGCCTCCCCTCCCTATGCATATCATATCATATTTGTATCTCACCCATTGAGCATATAGTGTGCATACCCATAGCACCCCACACCCTTGATGCTAGTTACTATCCACTCCTTTTATACCCGTTTGCGGTACTCACAGTTTGTTTTCCTTTTGGGATCACAGTGGATTGGATCATAATGATGTATATGTTTTGTCTCATAGGCGATTTTGGCCTCTAATAGACGTTAAAAAGTCTTTCTTTCTTTCTCTCTCTCTCTCACTCTCACAGCTTTTTGACCTTCTCATGAGTAGGGATTGCGCCACTGCGTGGAGGGCCCTACGCGAGCCACGCCCACCTACGCCCATAGCAGATCCTCAGACCTGGCACACCTACGCCGAGAGGTTATATGACATCCCAGGAAAGCCGCCATTGCCGATCCCTCCCACACCGCGTCCTTTGATATCCAACCTATTCACAGCAGGCATGGTACGACAGGCTATCCATAGGCTACAGAATGGCCGTTCAACAGACCACACAGGACTACACGGGGAGCACTTTATATACGTTGTCGATGTAGTTTCCCACCTAATCGCCCATCTCTTCAACCGTGCTTTCGTTAAGGGATTACCTGACTCGTGGGCTATGCATACCATTGCCCCTATCCATAAGTCCGACGATATGATGGACCCACGCAACTACATGACTATTATGATAGGCCACATCTTGGCCAAGATCTATGGGGCAGTACTAGAGGAAAAGCTCAGTACGCACGCTGAGGCAGCTCGGATCAGAGCACTGGGTCAGGCAGGCTTCCGTCCCACTTTTTCCACTATCGACCATATCTTCGTACTTTGTTGTTTCATTGAGAGCGCGAAGGCGAGGAAGTAGAGACTATACTGTTGCTTTGTGGATTTCTGCAAAGCCTTCGACATGGTCCCTCGAGAGAGACTACTACGAAGACTCCAGGAGTTACAGATACCATCAGAGATGTTATGGGCCATCCATGCTTTGTATGCACTAGTCACAGGCAGGGTGCGCTTCCCCGGCGGTCTATCAGACAGCCTTGTTAGCAACATTGGTGTCAAACAAGGTTGCCCTCTCTCACCCACTCTCTTTGGTCTCTACATCGACGAGATCACGGACTATATACAGCGAGCAAGAGGGCTAGGAGGAGACCTCGGAGGTACGTTAGTACACATATTATATTGGGTGTGTGTAGAAGTACGCTGCTTTCAAGCACTTTTTCAGCAGCCCAGGGCTAATGGGTGGCTACTTGATACTCTAGTGACACCCGCATTGATGTACGAAGCAGCAGTATGGACACCAAGGATCACGAAGGCGATGTGGACGCAGATTGAGAGGCCCGAGGTCATCATGATCTCACGCTTGCTCCGTAGCAAGCCCTCCGTTCCACACGACATTATACGAGCTGAGCTTGGCACGCCACCGATGCTAGTGGAGGGCCTCTTTCAGCTCGTGACCTTTATTCTGAGAGTCAGAGAGCTCCCCACCAACCGACTCACCAGGCTTGCATTTGAGAGCTCAAGACATTTGGCAGAGATAGGGCATGAGAGAGTATGGTATGCACAGACCTATCGATGGTTAGCAGACCATGGCATGAGCATTACCGATCTCCCCCTTTTTCAATATGACCTCTCTTCCCCCTACATTACCCTCTCTCGTTCGGACATGGATAGCACCACGCGAGCCTCTTCCCACAAAGAGGCAACACTATAGAGAGCACTTCCTGACTGTGATAGCGGATGGTTTCCTCCAGAGACCACGATAGATGGATACATACATGGCTCCAGCAGAGAGAGTGGCCATTGGGAAGCTCAGAGTATCATCACACCAGCTCGAGATTGAGGTTGGGCGAGCGACACATACCCCCAGGGACGAGAGATTATGCAGGATATGCCGAGAGGAGGTCGAGGACGAGGAGCACTACACATGTAGATGCAAGGCATACGAGGACATGAGAGACCGCTACCCACATCTCTTCAGGGGGCCCAGAGAGATCAGGGCTTTATTGGAGACGGAGGACCAGCGCCGTCTAGGTCGCTTCCTAGTAGAGCTCCAGCGCCCCTGTGCATCACTCCTCTAGCAGCAGATGGACATACACTTGGCCCCCCAGACTTCTATTACAGATTTTTTTAGACACACAGCCACCCGAGGACCCAACTCGACGCAGGGTGTCACATTACAGAGAGCAGAGGAGCTTAGACGACAGCGCCGAGGACCGAGACCCCCACTCCGAAGAGCCCGTCTCCACCAGAGAGAGATTCAGGCGATTCATGCACGCCATGACATGGAAATACGGAGACGTCAGCAGTGCACTCCTCTCGATCTCGATGTGCAGAGCAGTTTGAGGATTGCCACGATGCCTTACCCACCGATGCACTATATCCTACACCCACTCCAGGCACTTAGAGCGATATGACACCACCGAGCCTCCCCTCCCTATGCATGTCATATTTGTACATCACCTATTGAGCATATAGAGTGCATACCCATAGCACCCATACCCTTGCTGCCAGCTATTATCCACTCCTTTTATATTCTATTTTGTACCCACATTTTATTTTCCTTTTGGGATCACACTGGATTGGATCATACTGATGTATATGTTTTGTCTCATAGGCCGATTTTGGTCTCTAATAGACGTTAAAATGTCTATTAGAGACCCCTCCCCCTCCCCCTCCCCCTCCCCCTTCCCCTCTCTCTCTCTCTCTCTCTCTCTCTCTCTCTCTCTCTCTCTCTCTCTCTCTCTCTCTCTCTCTCTCTCTCTCTCTCTCTCTCTCTCTCTCTCTCTCTCTCTCTCTCTCTCTCTCTCTCTCTCTCTCTCTCTCTCTCTCTCTCTCTCTCTCTCTCTCTCTCTCTCTCTCTCTCTCTCTCTCTCTCTCTCTCTCTCTCTCTCTCTCTCTGCAGCCGTCGTCCCTGCGGCCCCTCGCCGCCTCCTGCCTCTGCTCTACAGCCCGTCGCCCCTCCCGCCCTCTACCGCGACCTGCTTCCCGCCCTGCAGAAACCCTAAAAAAACCCTAACAGCACCTGCGCCCCTGTCTGCTGCGTCGGCCTGTCGGCCTTGAACCATCACCCCGTCGCCTCTTCTTCGTCAGCCCGGCGCCCCCGTCGGCTGCGTCAGCTCGCCGCCCCTCAGCCCGTCGCAGCTCCACCCTCGACCACCTCTGAACTCTCAACCACCCTCTGCACCCATCACATGGCCGCTCTGTCAGCCCCTCGGCCCTAAACCCTAAACCCGTCGCCCCTGCCATCCCTCTCTCCTTCCAGATCTGCATGTTTTTAGGGTTGCCTACAGTTATTAGCCACTCCCACCCTTGCTCCATCGCGCATCGGGCGCGCTCCCGTCTTCATCGCAAGTCTTTGGGCTAAGCACACTGAGCATTTTTTTCTCATCTTCGAATGCAATGAGCGCTACGGCTAAGAAGGACGATTTGATGAAAATGGAGGACAAACTGACCATAGCTATCAAAGAAAACAAGAAGATGGTGGACTCCACTATCACGGCCATCATCAACCGCCTCTCAAAGCTCGAGAAAGAAGTAGAAACATATCAAAAAGAGAGGGAAGCATGGCAGAAAGAGAAAGAAGAGTGTGAGAGGGAGAGAAACAAAGAAAAAGAAGAATGGGCTAAGGAAAGGGCAAACATGAAAGAAGAATTGGAGCTCATCAAAGCTTCAATGGTCTCTCTCACACCCGAAGAGGGAGAGATTCATATGAACAAGACAGAAGCTTTAAAAGAAGAACACACCAAAGCTTTGACCGCGAGCATGGAAAACAAATTAAAAGCCATGAAAGAAGGATGGATCGACATAGTGAGAAAGAACATCACAAAAGAAGCCAAAGAGGAAGCACAAAAGGAAGAAGCACTCATCGTGCACACCACCATTGAAGAAGAAAAGATGGGACATGCCCGTCGTCTCAATGTACGCATCACGGATATTGTAGAAAAAGAAGGCTCTACACCCGAGTCCGACGGGAAGACACTATGCAAGATGCTCGGCTACAAAGAGGACTCCCCTCCATTTATCAAGTCTTGGAGAACGGGACGAGACCCCACGAAGAAGAGAGCTCTCATTCTACACTTCCCTTCAGAAGATGTAAGATCTACTTTCCTACGCAAGAGGGTGATTCTGAGAGCACTTGATGGCCCCCCATCTACCTTGATGATGATCTCACACCCATGCAAGTAGCACACCGCCGTGCATGCATGCCGAGAGTACACCAAGCTCGCAAAGAAGGAAAGAAGGCTTCATACAGAGATGGTCGTGTCATCATTGATGGCAAGGCCATCCCATAGGGATTCGCGGCCTGTGACACACTCGAGGAGATACACCTTGCAGTTTGGAACTGCAATGGAGACCTATGGACACACCCAGAGAGGTTGGAAGAGGTGTGCAAAGGCAAAGACATCATTATGCTCACAGAGACACATGAGAGCCCGGACCGGGGCCTACCTCGAGTCCACGGTTTCCAGTGGGAGTCCACATACAGAGAGTGTACACGTCAGCATACCACCAGAAGATCAGGAGGAGTAGCCATACTCTTCAGAGATGGACTTCAGAGCAGGATACAGATAGTCACACATGACTCACAAGCCAGATATCTTTGGATTCAACTCAAGCTCTCACAGGAGCGGATCATCTTCATAGCTTTATGCTACTTTGCTCCCTCTAGCTCGCGATTCGCTATCATAGATCGAGAGGAGGACTCACCATACACTTGCTTGTCAAAAGAGATTACAGAGTACTCTGCACTAGGGGAAGTCTTCCTTATGGGAGACTTCAATGCAAGGACAGGCAATGATCAGTGTGAGATATTTGACCCAGAAGACCCACAGATACTACGTACCATAGAGGATGAGTCTACAGCTCGAGCTTCAGCTGACTCTACACACACTCATTATGGCACTCACTTACTCAGACTAGGCTCTCGACATAATCTCGTTATCTATAACGGGATGGCTCAGTGGCCTACCTCAGGAGGATTGACATGCATGCCACACTCAGTCAGAGATGGCAGGGAAAGTTCAGTAGATTACGTCATGGGATCAGGAGAGAGCATTCACCTACTTACATCATTCACCATGCCACCTATACCCATTGGGGCCGATCACGCATACCTCGCTCTCTCCCTCAATTCACCCAAGTAGAGAAGGGTCTTCTCTTGCTTCACCCTGACACTCCAGTATCCCTACTCACCTCACAGATAGCATCAGTTCTTCAGACATCCTCCATCAGCTCCTTCCCACACACCATCCATTCTGCTAGAACACCTCCTCCCGGGACTATGCCACAACATCGTTGGTATGATGAGGAATGCGGAGATACCTACCGCCGACTACAAGCTCAGCGAGCATTGGGAGAGATCAAAGAGAGACAGGCCACGCTACAGATGAAGACTCTCACACGTCGGAAGAGGCGAGCCTTTGAGGAGGCACAGGTGCTTGAGCTATATCATCTCTTTATGAGTATGGACAGTGCTGCAGCATGGCGTACCCTACGAGAGCCACGCCAGACCACACCTATTGGGGACCTACACACATGGCATGATTATGCTAAGAGATTATATGAGGTGCCTGGGCAGCCTCCCATTCCCCAGCCACTTGAGCCTCACCCTACTAGTTCTTCTCTTTTCACAGCAAAGATGGTTGAGAGGGCCATAGGACGACTGCGACATGGACGTTCGACAGACCATACAGGATTGCAGAGCGAGCACCTCATATATGCATCCTCCACTATAGCTCCATTGATTGCACATGCCTTCAATCAGGCTATAGGGGAGGGCTTCCCAGAGGAGTGGACTAGGCACACCATTGTGCCTATCCACAAATCTGGCGACACCCTGGATCCAGGGAATTACAGGACCATCATGATTGGCCACACCATGGCCAAACTATACGGTGCCATACTTGAGGCAGAGCTCAGCTCATATGCAGAGACTGAGGGGCTACGAGCACGAGGCCAGGCAGGTTTTCGGCGAGCTTTCTCTACTATTGATCACATCTTCATTTTGCGCTGCCTCATTGATGGGGCAAGGGTGCGGAAGAAGAGACCATATTGCTGCTTTGTGGACTTCCGCAAAGCTTTCGATACAGTGCCACGAGAGAGGCTCTTCCAACGCCTTTAGAGCTTGGGAATACCATCAGGGATGATTTGGGCCATCTATGCACTCTATGAGAAGGTGACCGGGAGAGTACAGTGTCAAGGAGGTATGTCTGAGGTCATTGCTAGCACCATCGGTGTTAAGCAAGGCTGCCCGCTCTCTCCCACTCTATTTAGTCTCTACATCGATGAGATTGAGGACTACATTCTCCGAGCTGGAGGAGAGGGTGCAGACCTCGCAAGTACACATGTCCACATTTTATTATATGCCGATGACATTGTCTTGATTTCAGAGTCATCCGATGGATTACAGCGCCACTTGGATGCCCTCGATGAGTTTTGTACACAGAAGGGCTTGACAGTAAACCTTGGCAAGACCAAGGTCATGATCTTCCACATCTCCCCCTTGGTGAGGAATGGAGCAGGATTCACATCCGGCGGTGGACAGATTGAGGTGGTCAGTTCCTATGTCTACCTCGGAGTCACATTCACAAGCTTACCTGGCCCCTTCAGCATGAGAGAGGCAGCCACCGATAGACTCACAAGGATATGCAGCTTTAGCCATGTTAGAGCGGAGATGTCACCAGGCACACTTCCAAGAGCCCCGCACGAAGGGGTGGCTATTTGACACACTAGTCCGACCAGCTATGATGTATGTTGCGACAGTTTGGGCCCCAGGCCTCACAGCCACCCAGTGGAGTGCGATCGAGAGGCCCCAGGTACGTATGATCTCGCGACTATTTCGCGAGAAACAGTCGGTACCACATGACATCATGAGGGAAGAGCTAGCTCCACCACCCATCGTAGTAGATGCACTATTCAAGACTATCTGCTTTATTCAAAGGATGAGGGAGCTCCCTACAAACAGACTCACACGCAGAGCTTTTGAGGCATCTATACAGATATCAGAGTCAGGATATGAGAGAGCTTGGTACACTTAGGTTAGAGTATGGTTTGATAGTCATGGGCTTGATATGGACAGATTGTCGCCTTTTCAGTACGACCCAGACTCACCTAACATCCACCTCTCTCGTCATGAGAGGAATGTTGTGTTGAGACAGGATCTTTGGCAGCGCTACATTGGTCAGACATGGCACACACCACACATGGGATCGAGACTATTACACTATCGAGACCAGTTCTTAGACATCCTAGCAGACGGTTTCATCCGGCGGCCATGTTACATGGATACTTACATGCCTCATAGCTCGAGGGTAGCGATTGGCCAGTTGAGAGTCTCATCACATAGACTAGAGATTGAGACGGGCAGAGCCGCACACATTCCCAGAGAGGAGCGGATATGCAGGGTTTGCAGAGTAGAGATAGAGGATGAGGAGCACTTTGTATGCAGATGTAGCGCATCTGATGGCATCAAAGGTAGATACGGGACTCTATTTGCAGGGCAGCCCACCCTCCGAGAGATCATGGACTCTAGAGACCAGCGACAGCTCGGGCGATTCCTACTAGAGATACAAAGTCACAGAGATTCCCTACTCCAGCCTACTGTAGCAGCCCATACAGGAGGGAGACAGAGTCAGCTCACTGAGTTCTTTATTCCACGATGTGCTGCACCCCTCCCCCCCTCAGCCCACACACCGAGAGGGGTGACTCTTCAGCAAGCTCAGGCTGCTCGAGCTAGGAGACGACCCCGTGCTAGAGGATATCGGGCCCCGAGACATCACCGACATCAAATTGCAGAGATCCAGGCTCGTCACCATCGCGCCATGGAGGAGAGACGATTCCAGATGATGGCTGATCCCGCTGCAGCTATCACGATGGCCCTGACTCCACCTCCACCTATGTATCACATCGCCCACTAGCACAGGATGGAGCTAGTTAGTCGTTTCAGATGCATTCCCATACTTGCTGTACTACCCCTTTGCATATAGACTGCCATATATATCGCACTCCATATACCACCCCATTTTCATGGGTATCTCCACACGCATTTCACGGAGATATGTATCAGCTTTACCAGTTTCTTTGTCAACACTTTTATCTTCTCTGATAGACAGAAGATACACCCATGTACATCGATTTGTCTCATAGGCCGAGTTCGGCCTCCTCATAGACGTAAAAACACTTTCTTTCTTTCTTTCTTTCTCTCTCTCTCTCTCTCTCTCTCTCTCTCTCTCTCTCTCTCTCTCTCTCTCTCTCTCTCTCTCTCTCTCTCTCTCTCTCTCTCTCTACATACATACAGAGGACATGGGTGAGCCCTAGGGGTACATTGCCACCGAAAATGCTCTACTACCGCGAGCATTTTCTACATATATCGGGCACGGGCTTCATCGAGATTCCGAGATACATGCAGATCTACCTTCCCCACCACCTACGAGTCGCCATTGGGCAGCTCCAGGTTTCATCACATCAGCTCGAGATTGAGAGGGGTCGGTCCAGGGGAGTCCCCCGTGAGGAGAGGTGGTGCCCAGTATGCCAGACAGAGGTAGAGAGTGAGGAGCATTTTGTTATCAGATGTCCAGCATACTTAGACCTACGAGCACAGTTCCAGATCGAGGAGTGATTCCAGCTGTGCATGACTATGGGAGACCAGAGACGCTTGGGACGCTTTCTCACAGCAGCATACGAGAGGCGAGAGCGGTCACTACAGCCCATACATCAGCCACGGGTGAGTACCCAGCAGACCATTACCCAGTTCTTTCAGCGAGTTGAGCTACATCAGAGAGGTCCATCTATAGGGCTCACGCTCCACCAGGCAGCAGCACAAGGAGCACGGCGCCGACCACGCATGGGTAGATATCGTCGACCACGACTATATCAGGAGGATATCTCACGCATCAAGATTGCCTACTCTCTCTCTCTCTCTCTCTCTCTCTCTCTCTCTCTCTCTCTCTCTCTCTCTCTCTCTCTCTCTCTCTCTCTCTCTCTCTCTCTCTCTCTCTCTCTCTCTCTCTCTCTCTCTCTCTCTCTCTCTCTCTCTCTCTCTCTCTCTCTCTCTCTCTCTCTCTCTCTCTCTCTCTCTCTCTCTCTCTCTCTCTCTCTCTCGGCTTGCATTTGAGAGCTCTAGACATTTGGCAGAGACAGGGCATGAGAGAGTATGGTATGCACAGACTTACCGATGGTTAGCAGACCATGGCATGAGCATTACGGATCTCCCCCCTTTTCAGTATGACCTCTCTTCCCCGCACATTACCCTCTCTCGTTCGGAGAGGAATAGGATCATCCGTCAGGACCTACTACAGATACACGTCAGGGAGACATGGATAGCACCACGGGAGCCTCTTCCCACAAAGAGGCAACACTACAGAGAGCACTTCCTGACTGTGACAGCGGATGGTTTCATTCAGAGACCACGATACATGGATACATATATGGCACCAGCTGAGAGAGTGGCCATTGGGCAGCTCAGAGTATCATCACACCAGCTCGAGATTGAGATTGGGCGAGCCACACATACCCCCAGGGATGATCGATTATGCAGGATATGTAGAGAGGAGGTGGAGGACGAGGAGCACTACACATGTAGATGCAAGGCATATGAGGACATCAGAGACCGCTAGCCACAGCTCTTCAGGGGGCCTAGAGAGATCAGGGCTTTATTGGGGACAGAGGACCAGCGCCCTCTGGGTCGTTTCCTAGTAGAGCTCAAGCATCACCGCGCATCACTCCTCCAGCAGCGGATGGAGATACACCTGGCCCCCCACCCTCAGACTTATATTACAGATTTTTTCAGACCCACATACACTCGAGGGCCCAGTTCGATGCGGGGTGTCACATTACACAGAGCAGAGGAGCTTAGACGACAGCGTCGACGACCGAGACCCCTTGTCCCGAGAGCTCGTCCACATCAGAGAGAGATTCAGGCGATTCACGCACGCCATGACATGGAAATACAGAGACGTCAGCAGCGCACCCCTATCGATTTGGACACCCAGAGCATTTTGAGGATCGCCATGATGCCTTACCCACCGATGCATTATATCCTACACCCACTCCAGGCATTTTGGCATACATACATACAGAGGACATGGGTGAGCCCTAGGGGTACATTGCCACCGAAAATGCTCTACTACAGCGAGCATTTTCTACATATATCAGACACGGGCTTCATCGAGATTCCGAGATACATGCAGACCTACCTTCCCCACCACCTACGAGTCGTCATTGGGCAGCTCCGGGTTTCATCACATCAGCTCGAGATTGAGAGGGGTCGGTCCAGGGGAGTCCCCCGTGAGGAGAGGTGGTGCCCACTATGCGAGACAGAGGTAGAGAGTGAGGAGCATTTTGTTATCAGTTGTCCAGCATACTTAGACCTACGAGCACAGTTCCAGATCGAGGAGTCATTCCAGCTGTGCATGACTATGGGAGACCAGAGACGCTTGGGATGCTTTCTCACAGCAGCATACGAGAGGCGAGAGCGGTCACTACAGCACATACATCAGCCACAGGTGAGTACCCAGCAGACCATTACCCAGTTCTTTCAGCGAGTTGAGCTACATCAGAGAGGTCCATCTATAGGGCTCACGCTCCACCAGGCAGCAGCACAGAGAGCACGGCACCGACCACGCATGGCCGGATATCGTCGACCACGACTATATCATGAGGATGTCTCACGCATCAGGATTGCCTACGACCACATGATGGAGCATAGGCGTACCACCACCCCCTGGGTTGTCTTCCTTCAGGAGGCACTCAGACCACCACCGATGTACTACATACTACACCCACCTCCACCCATCACTTGTCGCTAGGGCGTTTTACTCACATTTTGGATCCCCAAATGTATTAGGTGGCCACTATCTGCAGAGTCAGAGCCACGTCTCCCCAGCCTTTTCCAGCCCTATATAGCTTTGTGTAGCGATATACCTTTTATTTCATTTTATCTTCTACACAGGGTTACTACACTTGTACATGGTTTTTGTCTCATAGGCCAAGTTTGGCCTCCAGAAGACGTGAATATGACTTTCTTTCTTTCTTTCTTTCTCTCTCTCTCTCTCTCTCTCTCTCTCTCTCTCTCTCTCTCTCTCTCTCTCTCTCTCTCTCTCTCTCTCTCTCTCTCTCTCTCTCTCTCTCTCTCTCTCTCTCTCTCTCTCTCTCTCTCTCTCTCTATCTCACACACACACATGAAATACATATGGTTATTTCACTATATGATATTAGAAGGTAGAAGAATAAAGAGAGTAGTCTTGGAATAAGAAGCACGCAACAGTTGAGAGGCTTGGACGATGGCTGGGCGGCGAACAAAACAAAAGTCTCTGTGTGTAGGATTAAGCGAGCAACCTCATACTGGTATCAGAGCCATCGAACCTGGTGATGGACATATGAAACAGAGCGTTATCATCGTGTGGTGCACGCTATGCAAGATGAGTCCCCTTTTCTTGGATGTGGTCTGACTATACAGGTTGTGATATCTGTTTAGACGATGGAGATCATTACTGACGGGGAGTCCACTGCCCATTTGAAGTTATCCATGTCCTCTCTCGGCCTCCTTGAACACCAAACGCACTTCAAGAAACAAACCAAAGAAAAAAAAAAAAAAGCACATACATTTTGGGGAAACACACGACCTCAATACCAGAGAGAAAGAGAGAGAGAGAGAGAGAGAGAGAGAGAGAGAGAGAGAGAGAGAGAGAGAAAGAGAGAGAGCTCTTGCCACTTGCTTTAATGTGTTTGTGCTGCTAAGATAAATGTTGCTTCGATGTGTGATCTTCATTAAGGGAAAGGCAAAGAATCTCAGCAAGGTGAGTGCTAACTTCAATAACTGAATAATTGCAATGTCAATGTGTATCAGGATACATGTAAATTGTAATGCCACACTATACATGCATACACACATACATATACATATATACACACAAATATATGTGGTCCAGAAGATCCTTTCAGACTACCTGAATAAAGAATAGATAAAGAACATAAGCGTTGCTAACATTTCATGTGATGATGAGAGCACTTGCATGAAGTAGAAAAGAGCCAGTAAAGACCTGTGAGTATACAACCTGAAATCAAGTTAGAAGACCTCCGCTCAGGGGATAGTCTACTTCTATTTCAACTACATGCCTGTCTACCATAAGTAGACTGAATCTGTCTGGACCTCTTCTAAACATGAACAGATCATGAGTCAAACAAAGTTCTTTTTTTTTAACTTACTTGGAATAGCCACGATGCATGAACATTGATTCAATTGAAAACCCAATACTGACAATTCATTTGCACATCTTGAAGCCTGATGCAAGTAAACTATAAGGCCAGCTTTGTCTCATGTATTTCCCTAAATTTTGGTGCAAAGAGGCCTGGTCTTCACTCTTCATGTTTCCATCATTCCTAGATCCCTTCCAGTACGATATGGCTGCCCCCAATCCCTTTGATCACTCTATTTATTTTAAATATCGAAGACAAACTAGTCTAAAGAAGAACAGACAACAAACCACCCTCAACATCAATACATGATCAATCCACGCAAATATGTTCAGCAACGATAATATTGGTACAAAATATTTAGTAAACATAGAAACACAACTAATGGCAGACAAGTTTTATGGCTTACCCCTATTTTGCTGATTGCCTCCCCTATAGTTCTTCTCAAATCTTCAGTGTCCTGACCAAATCATGCCATGAAGTCAGCAATGTTGGTCTCTATATTGCTCCTGTCAAGCAGAGATCTGTTATACAATAAAACTTCACATGATAATACAGTGACCACAAGAAAGGTTTTGACACAAGGATGCCCGGGATCTAAGAATATCAGAATAGAAAACATTTATGGTAATGAATGAATATGGTAAACATACTACGGACCTCTACAGGCCCGCCTTCAACAATAAATACATCCAAAGAATAGCCATCGGATGTTGAATATGCATGTGCCTCTCGAATATTAAAACCTAAATCTCCCAGAAGTGATGACAGCTGCACCAAAAATAGACATCTTTTTAACCAAAATATTTGTTTTACTTAAGCTGATAGGAGGAGAAAATAAAGTGCCAGAGAGGCCTAGAGCCCATTTTTCTAGAGATATGCTTATAATACTTGCAGAAAAAAGCTTTTGGTGGTAAAATGCAATGAAAGTGTAACCCTCAAATGCACTGATGACAATGCATTGATTCCAGTATAACCAGCTATTGTCGTCAACAAATAGTTACTTTCCTATCTTGTATTTTCATCTTACCGCAAAAGTCATGGCCAGACTGAAGCATACTTACATGTATGATTAATAACAATCCAAATCCATAAATAAAGTAAACTACAGAATATCAAGGCATCCAGCAACTTGAAGCTTAGAAGATGTGAAAGACCTGGCTCAATAATTTCGTCTTGTCAACTGTTGAGAAAGTTATTTCATAAACTGGATGTGACGCCCGTTTTGACCTGTTCCAAAGTAATCAACATCTCAGAACAGAAAGGATGACAATATGTCCTAATAGAAACAGTATACACGTTGCTGCTTGCACCAGCTTTCGTGTCCCAGAAGGCAGAAATAGAAACCTCCCTAGAAAAAAATCTACAAACTGCCAAGATCTTTTTTATACACACTGAAAAAACCTTACAGGCTAGTAAAGCATAGTTCTCATCAATTGTTCAATCAATTTCTCCTCAAGCTCATGGATTCCGAGTGGGTGCTCTAATGTAATACTCAGTCAAATGCCGAATGTCAACCAGAAGCAAAGAAGGCCAAATAAGAACAGACAAAGAGTTTGTTTCAATATTAATGAGTACTAAAATGATACACTGTATTATAAAGGTTCATCTAATGAGCATAGTATCCGATTCCCAATCAGCGAAGTCTCTTATTAAAAATAATATA
>CM035413.1:7876869-7879369 GCA_020310875.1 Ceratopteris richardii | reverse complement strand
GATTCCTGAAGAGATTTCTCCTTTTGAATTACTTCTTGAAATTCTCTTTCTTATCCTAGAGAGCTTGCTTCTTGTCATGAACGCATCCCTAGAGATCTAGCTTGTATTTTTTGGCCTAGAGATCTAGGCACAAGGAGGAATCTCTCTAGGAGGCATCCCTAAAGATCTAGGCACAATGGTTGCTATCCTTTGAAACAAAGATGCAGTTATATAGAGACCAAAAGTTGTCTTATTATCAAGATGTAGCCCTTTAGAAATCGTCGAGAATTATATAAAACTAAGTTCTCTTGTTATCAAGGTGTAACCTCTAGAAACCTGGAAAGTGAAAACAAAATGATTAATACCATGACTTAAGTCCCCTTAGCATAAACCAAAGATTCATTTCAAACAAACTGTCGGAGTCCAAGAAAATTTGGTCACACTTGTTGAGCACCAGAATCTAGTTGAGGCACTTGGTTCACTTGGCCAGTGCTCTCGACAACTCCTGTGCACTTTCATTGGTGTCCCCTTCGAAGAGCATCACCATGATCACCAGGTCAGGCACACCCTCCATGTTTTGCAATACACCTCTCACTTCGGCCAACCGATCGTCGGAGTTAATGCGACGAAAATCCACAAGCACCACTTCTCTGTTCCCTCGCACATCTTTGCCTTCATGGTAGCACTTCAAATCCTCCGTATGCACCCTATAATACCCCGTCTTCGCCACCTTCCTTCCAAGAATGCAATTGATCAGTGAGCTCTTGCCAGCATTTTGAGGACCCACTACTAACACCGCCTTCACTTTTTTTGAAAGCTGAAGGTCGGCATGAAGAGCATCATGGATGAACTCTGCTCGATCCACACATTCTGCCACTCCCCCTGGTGATGGTTGCACCTGGGCTGCCGTACTCAATCGGTGCACTGATCACTCTCTTCACCCTTTTACTAGAAGCATTGTTATCAGGGGGGTCGCTCCTCATTGAATCCCTCAAATCCCCGTGCTTTTTGCAAAATGCTCCACCAATCCTTCACTCTAACGGCGAGATCTCATCATTGGTCTCTGGTTTCGTAACTTTTAAGCCCAACACTAATGATGTTAAATGAAGAACATCCATGTAGTTATGTGTTGCTTTCCTATGCATGCAGGTACCGTCAACCAACACCAAAGGTGGGTTTCATCTCGGGGATTGCCAATAAATCAAATTCCTCACCATACCATAGCATTCAGGTGCGTGAACCGAATGGTATGGGAATGTTGCCTATCTCTGCCCAAAAACCCATGTCCAAAATCTTTCTTTGCACATGATGTGCAATCTCCATGTTTCCTCTTGCCATACTTATCCATCTCCTATCTATTATGGTCATCCTCAAGGAATCAATGCACATGTGTAAGTCAGAGAAGACATGATATATATATCCAAATCGTGTTTCTGATGTGCGAACTAACTCCTTGTCACTATAACTACGAAAGATACTCAAAGCCTAGTGATTCTTTCTTATAAACGAGATAATGTGTTTGGCATCTAAAAGCACGGGAGCCAACCATGATAGTTTGGTTATGTCCTCAAACAAATGGTCAAGACAATGTGCGCTGCAAGGGATCCAGACAACGCTTGGGAACTCGGCTTCTATCATCTCCCCCATCCTCTTACAATTAGAAGCATTTTCTGTCACTATTTGTACCACATTGGAAACTCCTACTTCTTCTATAACAGATTTTATATGCTCATAAATGTATTCCCATGTGATATGAGTACCCGCAACACTATAATCCACTGCTTTCAGAAAATAAGTGCCTAAGCAAGAGGTAACCATTACATTGATAATGTGGCATCATCTAAAATCGCTCCATCCATCGGATAGAATGGAGAAGCCAAAGGTCTGCCACCCACTTTTAATGGGTCCTAATAGTAGTTCAATCCTCTCTTGCTCTTCAATGAGCATGGATGTGCGTAGGCGATTATATGGAATCCCATGCCAATCATCATTGGTAGGTCCTACTTGGTGTGGACCTCTAGGGGATTGGAGCAAGCTGCAAGTGTGTGTCACTCTGTGGAGAAAGGGAGCAAGGGGGCAAGGAAGCAAGGCTAAACTCTCGCATAGAAGAGACTTGAAAGAATACGAATGCAGCCAATCGAGGGTTTTTTTTAGTTCTGGAATTTTTTCGGCAAAAAATCATGGAGCACCGCAAAAACAGAAACACACTGAATTGAACGAACCGGAAGATGGTACCGAAAAAAGCGGTACGCGTACCGAATCTGCTATGCACCATACAGAAGCTAGCGCCATCTGCTCCACCAATTGCACCCACAAGGAGACCTCCGGCACAAGCACCAAGGACGGCCATACCAAGCACGCTGCACAACTGATAAAACAAATCTTGCCTCCATCGTAGCTCCAACACAGAAGCCCAAGCCTCCAACTAGCCCACGGATGCCACCTCCATAAGTTGCAATTCTTCTGACATAGGTTCCTATGTCGTTTGTGATGCCGATTGTTGTTGGAATATCAATGGCAA
>CM035413.1:7844369-7869369 GCA_020310875.1 Ceratopteris richardii | reverse complement strand
GCAAAAAAAATTCCTTCCCAAAAGTTCAAAAATGGTCCACAAGGGTCTTTTAAGTCTTAACCCTTACAACCTATGAACAAAAAATTGGTGATCAAGCAAGAAAACCAATGCCTCAATGAAAAAAAAAATGCAACGAGATAAAGAGAGTATACAATGTCCCACTTACCATATGATCATTCCAACATCATGTACCATATCACATCATGCATATGCATATATATGTATGTGCTTATGTAATATGTATGTATGTATGTACTATATGTGTAATCTTTGATGTATATTCCTATTTTTGTATGTTTCCCCAAAGATAGGTTTATTTACCTAGCTATGTATGTATGTATGTATCTATCTATATATGCATGTATGTATGTATGATATTATTCCTAAAATTTATTACTCTATGTATATTGAAAGGCATGTGTATTTACTTACGTATGTATCTAATATCTATGTTTCTATTTTTGTAGTATGTACCTACTATCATCTATGTACATATATGTACGCATGTATGTATCATGTATGTATGCATCTATGTGCTTTGTATATGTGTAATATGTATATACTATGTATATATGTACATAAAAATGTATGTATCATGTTACTCATATGTATATAGTATATATTTACTGCTACATGTGTAATATAATATAATCCATGCATGCATGTATGTATGTATGTATGTATGTATGTATGTATGTATGTATGTATGTATGTATGTATGTATGTATGTACATGACAAGACATAGCGACGACCTACATATTTGATATGAACATGGTATAAATCTTAAATTGTCTTGTTTTCATGCCTTTTCTATGATGTTTAAGCATAAATAGGAAGATTTTTATACCTAGCATATCTAAAATTTAAATAAAATCTAAAATAAAAATTGATCTATGCGCAACTTTATTGCAACTTTGGGTTTGCAACTTGAACGCGTTGCTAACGCGTTAGCAACCCGTTGCCTACGACGTTGCCATCCTGTTGCTAACCACTATGCCCCGGACTAAGGGGTGGCTATTTGATACTCTAGTCACAGCCACATTGATGTACGAAGCAGCAATATGGGCACCAGGGATCACGGAGGTGTGGACGCGGATTGAGAGGCCCCAGGTCACAATGATCTCATGCTTGCTCCGTAGCAAGCCCTCTGTTCCACACAACATTTACGAGCTGAGCTTGGCACGCCACCGATGCTAGTGGAGGCCCTCTTTCCTTTATTCTGAGAGTCAGAGAGCTCCCCACCAGCCGACTTACCAGGCTTGCATTTGAGAGCTCTAGACATTTGGCAGAGACAGGGCATGAGAGAGTATGGTATGCACAGACCTATCGATGGTTAGCAGACCATGGCATGAGCATTACCGATCTCCCCCCTTTTCAGTATGACCTCTCTTCCCCCTACATTACCCTCTCTCGTTCCGAGAGGAACAGGATCATCCGTCAAGACCTACTACAGATACACATCAGGGAGACATGGATAGCACCACGGGAGCCTCTTCCCACAAAGAGGCAACACTACAGAGAGCACTTCTTGACTGTGACAGCGGATGGTTTCATCCAGAGACAACGATACATGGATACATACATGGCTCCAGCAGAGACAGTGGATATGCCGAGAGGAGGTGGAGGACAAGGAGCACTACACATGTAGATGCCAGGCATACGAGGACATCAAAGACCGCTACCCATAGCTCTTCAGGGGGCCCAGAGAGATCAGGGCTTTATTGGAGACGGAGGACCAACGCCCTCTAGGTCGCTTCCTAGTAGAGCTCCAACGTCGCCGTGCATCACTTCTCCAGGACCGACGTTTTTTTTTTAAGACCCATAGCCACCCGAGGACCCAGCTCGACGCAGGGTGTCACATTACAGAGAGCAGAGGAGCTTAGACGATAGCGCCGACGACCGAGACCCCCACTCCGGAGAGCCAGTCTCCACCAGAGAGAGATTCAGGCGATTCACGCACGCCATGACATGGAGATACGGAGACGTCAACAGCGCACTCCTGTCGATCTTGATGTGCAGAGCATTTTGAGGATCGCCACGATGCCTTACCCACCGATGCACTATATCCTACACCCACTCCAGGCACTTAGAGCGATATGACACCACCGAGCCTCCCCTCCCTATGCATATCATATTTGTACATCACCTATTGAGCATATAGAGTGCATACCCATAGCACCCATACCCTTGATGCCAGCTATTATCCACTCCTTTTATATTCTGTTTTGTACCCACATTTTATTTTCCTTTTGGGATCACAATGGATTGGATCATACTGATGTATATGTTTTGTCTCGTAGGCCGATTTTGTATGGGATCACAGTGGATTGGATCATACTGATGTATATGTTTTGTCTCTTTGACACTTTGGTTACGCCAGCGCTCATGTATGGGGCAGCCATATGGGGGCCGGGATTAGCTACATCAGTATGGACAGCATTAGAGAGGCCACAGATCCTCATGATTGCCAGACTTATCCGCAGCAAGCCTTCAGTACCACATGATATCATTAGAGCAGAGCTCGCTGCACCACCGATGCTAGTTGAGGCACTATTCCAGACAGTATGCCTATTACATAGACTTCGGAGCATGGATACAGAGCGCATTGCTTATCGTGCTTTCCAGGCATCACGTGATATGGCATTAGCTGGGGACACCTCCTCATGGTATGCCCAGACACGAGACTGGCTGGCCCACCATGGCTTTGACATAGACAGGCTACCACCACTACAGTACGACTCACATGCACCCACCTACTCGCTCTCTCATCAAGAGAGGAATAGGGTCATTCGTCAGGAGATATGGCATACATACATACAGAGGACATGGGTGAGCCCTAGGGATACATTGCCACCGAAAATGCTCTATTACCGCGAGCATTTTCTACATATATCGGCCGCAGGCTTTATCGAGATCCCGAGATACATGCAGACATACCTTCCCCACCACCTCCGAGTCGTCATTGGGCAGCTCCGGGTTTCATCACATCAGCTCGAGATTGAGAGGGGTCGGTCCAAGGGAGTCCCCCGTGAGGAGAGGTGGTGCCCAGTATGCCAGACAGAGGTAGAGAGTGAGGAGCATTTTGTTATCAGATGTCCAGCATACTTAGACCTGCGAGCACAGTTCCAGATCGAGGAGTCATTCCAGCTGTGCATGACTATGGGAGACCAGAGACGCTTGGGACGCTTTCTCACAGCAGCATACGAGAGGCGAGAGCGGTCACTACAGCCCATACATCAGCCACGGGTGAGTACCCAGGAGACCATTACGCAGTTCTTTCAGCGAGTTGAGATACATCAGAGATGTCCATCTATAGGGCTCACGCTACACCAGGCAGCAGCACAGAGAGCACGGCGTCGACCATGCATGGGCGGATATCATCGACCACGACTATATCGGGAGGATATCTCACGCATTAGGATTGCCTACGACCACATGATGGAGCATAGGCATACCACCACCCCCTGGGTTGTCTTCCTTCAAGAGGCACTCAGACCACCACCGATGTACCACATACTACACCCACCTCCACCCATCACCAATAGCTAGGGCGTTTTACTCACATTTTGGATCCCCCCATGTATTAGGTGGCCACTATCTGTAGAGTCAGAGCCACGTCTCCCAGCCTTTTCCAGCCCTATATAGCTTTGCATAGCGATATACTTTTTATTTCATTTTATCTTCTACACAAGGTTACTACACTTGTACATGGTTTTTGTCTCATAGGCCAAGTTTGGCCTCCAGAAGACGTTAATATGACTTTCTTTCTTTCTTTCTTTCTCTCTCTCTCTCTCTCTCTCTCTCTCTCTCTCTCTCTCTCTCTCTCTCTCTCTCTCTCTCTCTCTCTCTCTCTCTCTCTCTCTCTCTCTCTCTCTCTCTCTCTCTCTCTCTCTCTCTCTCTCTCTCTCTCTCTCTCTCTCTCTCTCTCTCTCTCTCTCTCTCTCTCTCTCTCTCTCTCTTCAGGAGGCTTGACTTGCATGCCACATGGGTCTCTCGGGGGAGGAGGGAGCACAGTTGACTATATCTTGGGATCGAGGGAGGCCACCCACCTCATTACATCGCTTACCATCCCACCTATACCCATCGGAGCCGATCACACATACCTCTCTCTTTCCATCGCTGGGGATAGAACTCCACATAGACCTATCACATGTACCCCATACACCACCATTCACTTCACACGTGAGCTAGCCCCTCTATACTCATCTGAGGTCGAGAGTGGCCTATGCCTACTACATCCATCCACCCCCCTCTCAATCCTCACCTCACATATCTCATCCATCTTACATACCTCAGCTATCAGCTCCTCCCCTCACACCACTCATACAGGACGTATCCCTCCCCCTGGGACTAGACCCCATAACGATTGGTACAATTATGAGTGTAGAGCACTTTATAGACACCTACATGCACGACGAGCCTTGGGAGAGATTACAGAGAGAGAGGCCAGTAGACAGATGAAGACACTGACCTGTCGAAAGCGACGGGCATTCCAGGAGGCACAGGAGCTTGAGCTATACCGTCTATTCGTGAGCATGGATAGTGCGACAGCATGGCGCGATCATCGCGAGCCTTGTTCGACTACACCCATTGAGGACCCACAGATCTGGTGAGATTATGCAGCGCGACTATATGATGTGCCTCGACAACCACCCATCCCACATCCACTTGAGCCTCGACCCACACACTCCTCTTTCTTTACTACATCCATGGTGGAGAGGGCCATACGTCGCATGCAGCACAGGCGGGCTGCCGACCACACTGGTTTACAGAGCGAGCACCTCATCTACGCAGCCTCCACTATAGCCCCGTTGATTGCACATGTCTTCAACCGGGCTATAGGGGAGGGATTCCCAGAGGAGTGGACACAGCATACTATCGTGCCTATCCACAAATCTGACGATGCTCTGGATCCGGGTACCTACAGGACTATCATGATTGGCCACACAATGGCCAAGTTATATGGAGCAGTACTTGAGGCAGAGCTTAGCTCATATGCAGAGGCAGAGGGCCTCCAAGCACCAGGCCAAGCTGGGTTCAGACGAGCTTTTTCCACTATCGACCATATCTTCATCTTGCGTTGTCTCATTGATGGGGCAAAGGCAAGGAAGAAGAGGCTTTATTGTTGCTTTGTGGACTTCCGCAAGGCTTTTGATACAGTTCCACGTGAGAGGCTGTTCCAGCGCCTACTGAGCCTTCGGATCTCGATAGAGATGATATGGGCCATCTACTCTCTCTACGAGAAGGTGTTTGGTCGAGTCCGATGCCCTAGAGGTTTATCAGGGCCCATTGCTAGCACCATTGGTGTTAAGCAAGGTTGTCCCCTCTCCCCGACACTTTTTGGGCTTTACATTGATGAGATCTCCGATTACATACTACGAGCAGGCGGAGAGGGGAGCGACCTCGGAGGTACTCCAGTTCACATTCTTTTATATGCCGATGATATTGTTTTGATTTCAGAGTCACATGAGGGGCTCCAATGCCACCTCGGAGCCTTGGATGATTTTTGCTCACATAGAGGATTGGTTGTGAACCTTGGCAAGACCAAGGTCATGATCTTTCACACATCGAGTGCAGTGAGGAGTGCAGCCATCTTCACCATAGCAGGAGAGCACATCGAGGTGGTTACTTCATATGTCTACCTGGGAGTTACTTTCACCAGTCTACCAAGACCTTTCACCATGAGGCAGGCAGCTATTCACAGACTCACCCGAGGGTATGCAGCCCTAGCGATGCTAGAGCGGAGGTATCACCAGGCACACTTCCAGGGACCCGCACGAAGGGGTGGCTTTTCGACACACTAGTCACCCACACCTTGATGTATTCAGCGACAGTATGGGCACCACGCTTGACGGTCGATCAGTGGGCACAGATTGAGAGGCCCCAGGTATGTATGATCTCACGCTTGTTCCGTAGCAAGAAGACCATACCACATGACATCATTCGAGCAGAGCTCTCAGCACCACCCATGGTCCTCGAGGCACTGTTCCAAACAGTGAGTTTCATACTAAGGGTGAGGGAGTTACCACGTGACAGACTCACTTGTAGAGCTTTTGAGGCAGCTATACAGTTATCTCAGAGTGGACATGATAGAGCCCGGTACTCACAGGTCACAGCTTGGTTCCAGACACATGGGCTCGATATGAAGAGTTTGCCACCTTTTTAGTACGACTCAGACTCACCTTTCTAGCAGCTCTCTCGCAGCGAGAGGAATCTGGTGATCAGACAGGACTTATGGAGGCTCTACATCAGGAGCGTATGGAGCTCACCCAGTTTAGAGGGGAGGATGTCAGACTACAGGGATCAGTTTCTCACCATTATGTCAGATGGGTTCATACAAAGACCACGCTATATGGACATCTATATGCCATAGAGTTCACGAGTAGCGATTGGACAACTCAGGGTCGCATCACACAGACTAGAGATCGAGAGTGGGAGACACAGTGGGGTCCCGAGAGCAGAGCGGATCTGCAAACTATGTACAGAGGAGGTGGAGAGTGAGGAGCATTTCGTATGTCGATGCACAGCATACACTCAGATTAGAGACAGATATGAGACTTTGTTAAGAGGGCAGCCCACCCTACGAGAGATTATGGACTCCCGAGATCAGAGACAGTTAGGACGTTTCTTGATAGAGATTCACAGGCATAGAGATGCACTCTTACCACTGAGACACACAGCTACACAGGTGGAGAGGAGACAGCTACAGCTCACTGATTTTTTCCAGAGGTCTAGAGTCCCCTCCCCACCTGATTCCCAGCGAGGAGTGACACTAGAGCAGGCTGAGGTGAGTCGAGCTAGACGACGACCACGAGTCACACCGCTCAGAGGAGTTAGGCTATACCATCGCCAGATAGAGGAGATTCGAGTCCGACATCTCGAGGCGACTACACAGCGAGTAACCATGATGAGAGAAGATCCTATAGCTTTCATACAGAAAGCTCTAGCACCGGCTCCACCTATGTATCACATCCTCCACCCCTCCATTACCACTGGATGGACCTAGTAGACAGATGCATCTTCATGATTGTATTGCCCTCAACATATAGACATGCATATACCCCCAGGGATAGGGCTCCATCAGCCTTAGTATTTTACCACACATGTTGGAGACTAGATTGTATTAGCTTTTTATGATCTTACTTTAGTTTTGTGACAGCCGGATGACATCCGTATCATGTATCTTATGTTTTGTCTCATAGGCCGACTTTGGCATGTCATAGACGTAAAAAAACTCTCTCTCTCTCTCTCTCTCTCTCTCTCTCTCTCTCTCTCTCTCTCTCTCTCTCTCTCTCTCTCTCTCTCTCTCTCTCTCTCTCTCTCTCTCTCCTCTCTCTCTCTCTCTCTCTCTCTCTCTCTCTCTCTCTCTCTCTCTCTCTCTCTCTCTCTCTCTCTCTCTCTCTCTCTCACACACACACACATTGGGAATCTGCATTCACGGCCACGACAAGACAGAGTACAACACGAGGATCAGGGGTCGCCATCATATTTAGACAAGAGATACAGATCCGGATCCACATCATAGGTAGAGACGAGGAGGCACGATACATGTGCGTTCGCATGGAGATAGCACCGGAGAGCTGGGTCTACATTGCCATATGCTACTTCCCACCAGGGGGATCCAAATATGCAAGATATGACCATGGGGGACCGACTCGGGACAGAGATTCACCATACACAGCACTTTCGGATGAGATACTACATTACAGCACCCTAGGTGAAGTCTTCCTCATGGGGGACTTCAACAGCCGCACCCAGTCACATCAGTGCGAGTCATATGCTATGGAGCATCCCAGATCATGAGGAGCAGAGATCCAGTCGAGACAGGGACCAACAGAGTATCGGCGGAAATGGGTCAAGACACCACCGGGTATGGCAAACATTTACTTGAGCTAGGCAGTCGACATCGTCTCGTTATATATAACGGGATGCAACGTTGGCCAAGCTCAGGTGGACTTACTTGCTTCCCTCACGGGGGAGGCGAGAGCACGGTTGACTACATTTTGGGTACCATTTCTGGAGCTTCACTTATTCCCTCACTTAGTATTGGACGACGTCCACTCGGTGCTGACCATACATTTATCACGTTCACACTGTCATCTCATATTGCATTAGACCCTCCCACACTCATTGAGCCACACACCACAATACACTTCACACACGAGCTCTCACATGTTTATGCACACCACTTACACACCCGCCTACTCTCCCTCGACCCACTATCACCACTAGACACACTCACATCGAAGATCACCACTATCCTACATGACTCAGCCCTACAAAGCTTTCCACACCACACACATACACACCCTCCACGCACGAGATCCATGCCCCAAAATCGCTGGTACGATACAGATTGTCGAGAGCTCAAGAAGCACCTACGGATTTTAGAGCGTAGGGGGGATATTACACACAGGCAGGCACAGCGACGCATGCAAAGCCTTACCCGTCGCAAGCAGCGAGAATGGGAGGAGAGACAGTACTGGGATATCTATCACTTACTCATGAGCCAGGATAGTGCAGTGGCATGGCGACACCTGAGAGAGAGGAGACAACAGACACCCATTCGAGACCCGAGCACTTGGCATAGCTATGCACAGAACCTATACGAGATCCCTGACCAGCCCCCCATTCCCATGCCACAGAGCTAACGCCCCACTACCTGTGACTTCTTCACATCGACTATGGTGAGCCGTGCCATTGCCCATCTACAGCATGGAAGGGCCCATGACCAGTTCGGTTTACAGGTAGAGCATCTCATCTACGGATGCACGACCCTAGCACCGCTCATTGCCCACCTCTTCAACTGAGCATTGGTTGAAGGGTTTCCTGACTCATGGACTGAGCACACCATTGTGCCCATTCATAAGTCAGGTGATGTTATGGATCCATCCACATACCGGACGATCATGATTGGCCCCATACTTGCCAAGTGTGCCATTGCCCATCTACAGCATGGAAGGGCCCATGACCAGTTCGGTTTACAAGCAGAGCATCTCATCTACGGATGCACGACCCTAGCACCGCTCATTGCCCACCTCTTCAACAGAGCATTGGTTGAAGGGTTTCCTGACTCATGGACTGAGCACACCATTGTGCCCATTCATAAGTCAGGTGATGTTATGGATCCATCCACATACCGGACGATCATGATTGGCCCCATACTTGCCATTGTGCCCATTCATAAGTCAGGTGATGTTATGGATCCATCCACATACCGGACGATCATGATTGGCCCCATACTTGCCAAGTTATATGGGGCAGTGCTAGAGACAGAGTTGAGCACTCTTGCCGAGAGGAAGGGTGTCAGGGCCCCGGGACAGGCAGGATTCAGACGAGATTACTCTACCATTGACCACATCTTCACTTTGAGATGCTTGATTGACCAGGCACGAGTGAGGAAGAGGAGATTGTACTGTTGCTTTGTAGACTTCCGCAAAGCCTTCGACACAGTTCCCAGGGAGAGGCTCTTAAGACGTCTACACGATATCGGGGCTCCAGAGGAGATGATATGGGGGATCTACGCCTTATATGAGAGAGTATCAGGTAGAGTCAGATGCCCAGGCGGTCTATCCGATTCACTTGCTAGCACCATCGGGGTGAAGCAAGGGTGCCCCCTCTCACCCACCCTTTTTGGTTTATACATTGACGAGATAGTGGACTTCATATGGCAGCAAGGAGGAGAGGGCATTGAGGTACGAGGGACTACTATCCACATTCTTTTATATGCTGATGATATTGTGCTCGTTTCAGAGTCTGCACGTTTCAGAGTCTGCAGAGGGTCTACAACGTCACCTACACGGCCTAGATGATTTTTGTACACATAGAGGGTTATCAGTGAACCTTGGTAAAACCAAGGTTTTGATCTTCCATACATCAGCACAGGTGAGGAGACATAGTTCTTTCACAGCGGCAGGCGGACCCATTGAGGTAGTTGGTTCATATGTCTACTTGGGAGTGACTTTCACTGCAGCCTCTGGGGTTTTCTCCATGTCTCAGGCAGCCCGTGATCGCATCACACGTGGATACGCAGCGCTAGCTTTGATGGAGAGAAAGTGTCACCAGGCATATTTTCAGGAGCCCCACACAAAGGGGTGGCTCTTCGACACTTTAGTTACCCAAGCACTCATGTATGGTGCAGCTATATGGGGACCGGGATTAGCTACAATCATCATGGACAGCACTAGAGAGACCGCAGATTCTCATGATTGCTAGACTCATCCGCAGCAAATCTTCGGTACCCCATGATATCATTAGGGAAGAGCTTGCTGCACCACCGATGCTAGTAGAGGCACTCTTCCAAACAGTATGCCTATTACACAGGATCCAGAGCATGGACACAGAGCGCATCACTTACAGAGCTTTCCAGGCATCACACGACATGGCACTAGCCGGAGACACCTCATCATGGTATGCACAGACACTACAGTATGACTCCCAGGCTCCCACCTATTCACTCTCCCACCAAGAGAGAAATAGGATCATCCGTCAGGAGATATGGCATACATACATACAGAGGACATGGATGAGCCCAGGGAGGACATTGACACCGAAAATGCTTCACTACCGTGAGCATTTTCTACGGATTTCAGACCAGGGCTTCATTGAGACTCCACGCTACATGCAGACATACCTACCACACCACCTTCGAGTCATCATTGGGAAGCTTCGAGTTTCATCACATCAGCTCGAGATCGAGAGAGGTCGGGCTAGAGGAGTCCCTCGAGAGGAGAGGTGGTGCCCAGTATGCCATACAGAGATAGAGAGTGAGGAGCACCTCATTATCAGATGCCCGGCATACTCGGACCTACGAGCACAGTTCCAGATAGAGGAGTCACTCCAGTTGTGCATGACCATTGCAAACCAACGGAGGATGGGGCGTTTCCTCATGGCTGCATATGAGAGACGAGATCAGATGCTAGAGCCTACACACCAGACACGGGTGAGTACCCAACAGACTATTACTCAATATTTTGAGCGCGTTGGTCCACATCGGACGGACCCGCCTCCCAGAGGCATAGGGCTCACACTCCAGTAGGCAGCGGCACAGAGAGTGCGACGCCGACCACATCTGGTTGGGTACCGACGACCACGACTACACCAAGAGGATATCTCACGCATCAGGATAGCCCACGACTACATGATGGAGCATAGGCGCACTACCACCACTTGGACAGGCTTCCTCCAAGAGGCACTCCTACCGCCGCCGATGTACCATATACTCCACCCACCTCCACCCATCATCAGCACTTAGGGTATACATATTCACTCCCTCATGGCTCCCCTTTGTATCAGGTGGTCATTATCTGCTGAGCTAGAGCCACTCTCCCCCCAGGCACCATTATTTTATTCCCACTACCTCCTCATTACAGGTACCACCATCCTTTGCTGTTTTCCGCCTACACAGTTTTGTGTAGCGAGTATTTTTTTCCTTTCCATTGCTACACAGAGATTACCACAGTTGTATATGATTTTGTCTCATAGGCCAAGTTTGGCCTTTGGAAGAGGTTAATATACCTTTCTTTCTTTCTTTCTTTCTTTCTCTCTCTCTCTCTCTCTCTCTCTCTCTCTCTCTCTCTCTCTCTCTCTCTCTCTCTCTCTCTCTCTCTCTCTCTCTCTCTCTCTCTCTCATCTCTCTCTCTCTCTCTCTCTCTCTCTCTCTCTCTCTCTCTCTCTCTCTCTCTCTCTCTCTCTCTCTCTCTCTCTCTCTCTCTCTCTCTCTCTCTCTCTCTCTCTCTCTCTCTCTCTCTCTCTCTCTCTCTCTCTCTCTCTCTCTCGCGGGAAGGCAACGACATAGAGTGCAACTCCAACCACGTATGGTTGGGTATCCACGACCATGACTACATCGGGAGGATATCTCACGAATCTTGATAGCCCACTACTACATGATGGAGCACAGGAGCGCAACCACCACTTGGACAACCTTCCTCAAGGAGGTACTCATACCATCATTAACAATCAGGGTATACACATTCACTCCCTCATGGGTCCCCCCTGTATTAGGTGGTCATTATTTGCAGAGTAAGAGCCATGCTTCCCTTAGGCACCACTATTTTATCCTCACTACCTCCTCATTAGGAGGTACGGTAAAACATTTCTGATGTTTCCCGACGTGACTCTAAAGCATTGTCAAAATGTTTTGCTGACTATAAAGCAACGCAAGTGAAAATTGAAATGCTTTGTTGATGGTATAGCAAAGTCTCAAGAGTGAGGATACCTTCAAGCTTCAGGGCCAAGGCTTCGAAGTTTTTCCTAAGGGGGCCGAGGGTGCAGGGGGACCTCACACATGTAAGTTGAAGCTCAATCAACACTTGTCGTAGCATGTAGCTGCTGCTCACACATCAGCTCGTCACTCCAAGATATGCACAAAACAGATCAGTACACAAAATAAAACATAAAAGGGAAGGCCAATTCGTTAATACCTGAGCAAAAAAAAAAAAAAGCAAGGTCGCAAATGGATTCCTGAAGGCCACATCAGCAACAAGTTAGGAAAGTCAGCTATTTTTGTTCCTGCGAGTCATGAACCAACGAGGGATTCTATTATACACTGATATTGTATTGATTTCAGAGTCCACCGAGGGGTTACAGAGCCACTTGAGTGCCTTAGACGAGTTTTGTACACAACAGGGGTTGGCAATAAAACTTGGATCTTCCACACCTCTCTATGGTGAGGAATGCAACAAGATTCACAACAACTGGGAGATAGATAGAGGTGGTCACTTCATATGTCTACCTCGGAATCACATTCACAACTCTACCTAGCCCCTTCAATATGAGAGAGGAAGCCACAAATAGATTGACACGAAGGTATGCAGCTTTGGCCATGTTAGAGAAGAGATTTCATCAAGCACACTTCCAAGAGCCTCGTAGGAAGGGGTGGATTTGACACACTAGTCACACCAGCTGTGATGTATGCAGTGAGAGCCACCCACTGGAGTGCAATTGACCTTGGAGCTTTCTTGAGATCATAAAGAGTCTTCTTTAACCTATACATATGACGACGATACCTCTGATCTTCAAAGCCTTTAAGTTGACCCATGAACATTGTCTCTTCTAGGTCACTATTCAAAAATGCATTCTTGACATCTAGTTGGTGGATCTTCCAACTCTTTGAGGTTGCAATTGCAATGAGACTTTTTACTCTAGTGATCCGTGCTACAAGGTTGAAAGTTTCCTCAAAGCCAATGTCATAGGTTTGTGCAAAACCCTTAGCCACCAACCTAGCTATACCCAAATATGTTGCCATCCAAATTCCTATTTACCTTGTATACCAATTTATTACATATCACCTTCATGTTCTTGGTCTTGGGCGTGAATGACAAGGTTTGGTGTCCTTCAATGCTTTGGCTTCTTCTTGCATAACTTGGTTTCATTCTTCAGGCTTGCTTGCAACCTCAAAACAATTATGCTCTTCACATGCAACTACTTGACTCATGTATGCATAAAGTTTGGCAATGAAAGTTTCATAACTTTCAATCTCTCCTTCACTATTGTTATCCATCTCTATCAATGAATTGTATCAATCATCTTCTTTCTCCTCGCCTTTGCTTCTTATAGAGCTTTCTTCACTTGAAGTAGGCTTTCTTTTCAATCTCCCTTTCCATGGAGATGTGTAGCCCTTTCCATGGAGATGTGTAGCCCTCTCATGATGTCCTCAAAGATTAAGGACCTAAAATCTCCACACTTTTTGGTTTTCTAAATGACCCCTTTATAGTGTATACATGTGTATAGGCCTATTTATAAAGGCTAAGTCCCTTATTCTTTATTCTTGGGCCAAGTTCAATGTGAACTTGGCCAACCTTAAAAGGGTTCTTTATAACATAACTTAATAACACCTTTGGCTAACTCACTCTTGAGTGAAGCCTCCCAAAAGCTGATCGATCCTCTCTCTCTCTCTTCTAAGCAGCTCCGCCTCCATTCTTGGCTATCGTCTCCACATTTGAGGGCAAAGGCACATACACACATCCTCTACCCCTCCAGCACCTCATCTCTACCCTAACAATTGGTATCAGAGCTGATTTTGGGTTTCAAAGCTGCTGCACAGATGTTGTAAAGTAAAGAAAACCCCACTTTTCACAGTATTCGATTTCATCGCGAAGAACCTAGCTCAGAAGCTAGGGGATCACTTTGGGTGTCTCAACAGCCCCTAACAGGCTGTTTTCAAGTGTTTTACAAGTACAAACAAGTGTTTCACATGTCATAACAGCAATACACAGGTTTAGCACCTTATGTATTGAATTGTGGCAAAAGAAATTGCTTATGTAAAGCAAATTGTGGTATTTTTTTGAGAATTTCAAAAATTTCTAAAGTGAAATTTGGGGCTTTTGCTCCTATTTGGTTCTAAAGGCTTCGTTATAGCCTTATGTATGCACATTGAGGTCAAAAGAAGTCAAAATTGTTGATTTTTTGGCACAAATTAGCTTGTTGGAATTTTTCGCGGGGGGGGGGAATCAAAAAATTTCAGATTCTGATTTTGTACTCCAATCGGCTCGATTTTGCTCCATTTTGCTCCTATAAGTGTTTGAAGTTGTTGTGCACTACTTTTAGAGGTAGTACTCTGTTTTTGGTGCATTTTGCCCGAAATTTCAGCACATTAACTTCTTACTTGTGCAACCATGGCATTGTCGTCCTCATATATGAAGAATCTTTTTGAGATTCGACACTTTGAGGGCATAGAATTTGATCTTTGAAAGGAGCGAATTCAGGGAATTCTCTTCCTCAAAGATTGTGATAGGGCATTGGAAGCAAGAAAACCAAAAGACATGTCAGATGATGCATGACATAATCTGAATAGAAAGGCAGTCACTTACATAAAAATGGTCGTATCTGATGACATTCTTGTAGACCTCAAGGGCATTACTACATCTTCAAAGTTGTGGGCAAAGCTTAAGGCCACCTATGAGAACACCACACCTATTAATCAGGTGCACATGATGAGGAAATTAGTTGGCATGCAGTGGGATGAGTCCAAGAGCACTGCGGAACACTTGTCTCATTTCACAGGTACTCTCTCACAATAGCAAGACTCAGGGATGCCTCCCTTTGATGATAAGCTGAAAACTATTTTTCTGCTTATGACACTTCCTGATTCTTGGGAGACCTTGGTTGTCTCATTATCAAACAACCCCAATCTTACTTTTGATGGTGCGAGGGGTTCTATATTGAATGAAGAAATCAAGAGAAAAGTAAGTGGTGAAGAATCACTTCTGCAAACATGGTCAGAGGCAAATCAGAGAAGAAGGGCTCTTATTCACATAGAGCAAAAGTAAAGAAAAGGGAAGCTCCAACAAGAAGCCGGGTACTGATGTGACATGTTATCAGTGTGGTAGGAAAGGCCATGAGAAACCCGACTGCCGATTCTATAAGACAGAGCTTGAGAGGAAGAAGATTGTTGGAGACAAAAGAAAGGACAAGAAGAAAGACAAGACGGATGGACAAAACAGCCATAAAGAAAAGAAGAAGTCCAATGTGGCCTCTAGTGTTATTATTGAGGAGCTTTCAGATATGGAAGCTATTCTATGTGCTACTATATCAGCTCAAGATGCTCATGCACATGATGCCTCTTGCGATATTCATGTACAAGACATGTCGATCACTAAAAGTGATCTGATTGATGCTTTATTGACCGTGAATGATGCATTATCCCAGACATGGATTGTTGATTCTAGTGTTTCGTTTCATGTGACTCCTGTCAAGGAGTGTTTTGTTACTTTTCATGCGGGCAGCCATGGCCATGTATATCTAAGAAATAATCATGCATGTCCTATTGAAAGTATTGGTATTGTGCATCTTTCAACAGATGGAACAAATGAGCTGGTCCTGCGTAACTGAGATATGTACCAGGAATCAAGAAGAGTTTGCTCTCTACAGATGGATATGCATGGTTAAAGTGTTTTATTTAAAAGAGGCTCATGGAAGATGACCCAAGGGTCCCGACTGATTTTAAAAGGCACAAAAAGGGGAACTTTGTATTGCTTGCATGGAAAGGCCTTGTCTGGCAAATTCATTGCATTGGCTGAGATTAATTTTCATATGGAATTATGGAATAAAAGACTTGGCCATATGAGCCAAAAAGGTCCATCCAAACTTTGTAACTTAAAGAAGCTTGATGTTAAAGGCACCAAGCTAGACTTTTGTAATGATTGCCAATATGGAAAGCAAGTGAAAAGTTCCTATTACTCTGGTGTGTCTCATAAGTCTTGTATATTAAATCTTGTCCATTATGATGTATGTTGCATGCCCACCAAATCTATGGGGGGTGCTTTACACTTGATTTCTTTTGTTGATGATTTTTCTAGGAAAATTTGGATTCAGCTTCTCAAATCAAAAGATGAAACGTTTGCTTCATTTAAAAGATTTCATGCATTTGTGACTACCCAAACAGGTAAAAAGCTGAAATGCTTACGTATGGATAATGAGGGTGAGTTCACAAGTGCTGAATTCAAAAATTTTCGTGAAAATTTGGGCATAAAGAGGAAGCTTACTATTCCATACAGCCCCTCTTCTAATGGTGTGGTTGAAAGGTATAATCGGACTCTTTGCAAGAAGGTGAGATGCATGCTGTCAACACGTAATCTTCCTCATGTTTTTTGGGGAGAGGCTCTTAAAACTGTTGTACATATATGCAATCAATCCCCTCACATGTCCCTGAAAGGTGACATCCCTGAAGAGGTTTGGTCTGCCAAATCTGCTTCATATGATCACTTACGCGTCTTTGGCTGCGAAGCTTTTGTACACATAAGACCTGAGTTGAGGAGTAAGCTTGATGCTAAATCCATTAAAGGCCTCTTTATGGGATATGGTGAAGAAGGTGAAATGGGTTATAGGATATGGTTACCTCAGCTCAAGAGGGTCATACGCAGCCGGAATGTTGTTTTTAATGAGGCAAGGCTGCTAGAAAATAATGTTGCCTCAAAACATGACCATAAAAAGGTCACATTTCAGCAAGACCAGCCACATGTTAGGCCCATTTTCAAACCCTCAGGATGCACCACATACGGCTGAAAATATAGATCATCCAGTGGTTTTTGAGTCAGATGATGTTGGACAGCAAGAAGAGGCTCCTCAAGGGAATATGCAACCACCTATTCATGCTGAAAACAGGGCTGAAAATGATGTACAACAGCCCATTAACAATGAAGAAGTTGATGTACCTCCTAATGTAGATCCATTTCCTCGTAATGTGGATCATTGGGTAAGAAGTTCTACACGTCCTAGGAGGCCAGTGAATAGATATGACCCCTCTATACATTATATTATGTTATCAGATGAGGGTGAGCCTCTTATTTATAAAGAGGCAAAGCTATGTGACCACAAGAAGAAGTGGGAATTAGCCATGCAGGAAGAGATAAAGGCCTTGCATGCAAATGAGACTTGGGATTTGGTTGAGTTGCCCAAAGGGAGGAAGGCCATTCCCAACAAGTGGGTATACAAAATCAAAACTGTTGATGGCAAACCCAAGTATAAGGCAAGGCTGGTTGCTAAGGGATATGCCCAAAAAGAGGGCATTAATTTCCAAGAAGTGTTCTCTCCAGTGGTTAAAATGACCACATTACGTGTGTTGTTTGCTCTCGCGGCTGGCTTGGATTTGGAACTATTCCAAATGGATGTTAAAACAGCCTTTTTGCATGGTGATTTAGACGAAGAGCTGTACATGAAACAGCCAGAAGGATATGCCATTCCTGGAAAAGAGCATCTGGTATGCAAACTGAAAAGGAGCTTATATGGGCTGAAACAGGCCCCCAGACAATGGTATAAGAAGTTTGATGCATTAATGCTCAAACATGGGTTTAAAAGAAGCCATGCAGATCACTGTTTGTACACTAAAAAGGATGAAGATGGCAGCCCAATTATTCTTGTACTGTATGTAGATGATATGCTGCTGGCTGGGAAGAAAAAGAGCACACTGAATGCTCTAAAACAGCAGCTGAACTCTGCATTCTCAATGAAAGACCTTGGGGAAGCTAAGCATATTCTTGGTATGCGAATAAAAAGGGATAGGCAGCAGCATACTTTGCATGTATCCCAAGAAAAGTACATTGAAAAAGTGCTGGACAGATTTAATGTGGCTGATGCTAAGCCTCTTGGAGTGCCATTGCAGCCACATGTTAAGCTTTCCAAGGATGACTGTCCCAAAGATGATGATGCAGCCAATTACATGGAGTGTTCCATATGCATCAGCTTGTGGTTCACTTATGTATGCTATGGTTGCTACTTGGCCAGACATTGCTCATGCAGTGGGAGTTGTGAGCAGATTCATGGCTAATCCTTGTAGAGCTCATTGGGAGGCAGTCAAATCTATCTTGAGATATTTGAAAGGAACTAAAAACAAATGCCTCAGTTATGGAAAGGACCCACCCATTAGAGCTGAAGGGATTCTGTGATTCCGACATGGCAGGTGGTGTGGATACACGGAAATCCACAAGTGGCTATATTTTCACTCTTGCACGTGGTGTTGTATCATGGTGCAGCAGAATGCAAAAGATTGTTGCTTGAATATATTTCAGCCACTGAGGCTTCCAAGGAAGCAATATGGTTAGCACGTCTTTGCAGTTAGTGTGGTTTGTCTGACAAAGCAACTATACTTGGTTGTGATAGCCAGAGTGCCATATGTTTGGCAAAGAATGCCATGTTCCATGCACGCACCAAACATATTGATGTGCGATATCACTTCATTCGAGAAGTGCTTTAGGATGGCCTTATCACATTAGTTAAGGTCCATACATCACAGATCCCTGCAGATGTCCTCACTAAGTGCTTAGCCAAAGCACAACATCAATTATACATACAGATGGTGGGAGTCACTCAGCTTAAAGGCATCATTTATGTCTTATAAGTGGGAGGTTGTTGGGGTAAATCCCTAAATGACTCCTTTATAGTGTATACATGTGTATAGGCCTATTTATAAAGGCTAAGTCACTTACTCTTTATTTTTGGGCCAAGTTCAATGTGAACTTGGCCAACCCTAAAAGGGTTCTTTATAACATAACTTAATAACACTTTTGGCTAACTCACTTTTGAGTGAAGCCTCCCAAAAGCTGATCGATCCTCTCTCTCTCTCTCTCTCTCTCTCTCTCTCTCTCTCTCTCTCTCTCTCTCTCTCTCTCTCTCTCTCTCTCTCTCTCTCTCTCTCTCTCTCTCTCTCTCTCTCTCTCTCTCTCTCTCTCTCTCTCTCTCTCTCTCTCTCTCTCTCTCTCTCTCTCTCTCTCTCTCTCTCTCTCTCTCTCTCTCTCTCTCTCTCTCTCTCTCTCTCTCTCTCTATGTATCACATCTTATACCCACCCACTAGCACAGGATGGAGCTAGTTAGTCGTTTCAGATGCATTCTCATGGTTGTTGTACTACCCTTTTGCATATAGACTATCATAGATATCGCACTCCATACACCCCCCCCCCATTTTCATGGGTATCCCCACATGCATGCTACGGAGATCTATATCAGCTTAACCAGTTTCTTTTCAGCACTTTTATCTTTTCTGATTGACAGAAGATACACTCATGTACATCGATTTGTCTCATAGGCCGAGTTCGGCCTCCTAATAGACGTAAAAACACTTTCTTTCTTTCTTCTCTCTCTCTCTCTCTCTCTCTCTCTCTCTCTCTCTCTCTCTCTCTCTCTCTCTCTCTCTCTCTCTCTCTCTCTCTCTCTCTCTCTCTCTCTCTCTCTCTCTCTCTCTCTCTCTCTCTCTCTCTCTCTCTCTCTCTCTCTCTCTCTCTCCCCCTCCCTCTCCCCCCTCCCCAAGCAGCTTCACCTCCACTCCTGGCTATCGCCTCCACATTTGAGGCACATACACACATCCTCTACCCCTCCAGCACCACATCTCTACCCTAACATTCTCGACATCATGTATGTCTTCAACCTACGATATATCTTTCATACCATACTAAGGCAGCAATTCATCAAAGATTACATCTCTACACACCTTCAACTCTTTGACTTTAAAATTATAGCATCTAAAAACCCTTTTGCTCACTTGAATACTCAACGAATATACACCTTTTCAGCTTTTGCTTTGGGTTTAGGCCGTAATTGATAACGCACATGCACATAACATACAGAAACTAAACAAATTGAGATGAGACGAATCTAGGTGTTTACCGTACTATGCTTCATATGGACTTAAAGCATCAACACCTGAAGTGGAACATCTAAAGGTGCTCTCGAATACCGTTCACTCCCCAAATATAGGTCTATAACATGCTCAATCTGCCTAAGTAGGGGCATGCCAAGTAGGTCTTCAAGAAACATATCTGTATATTCTTCCAAAAGATTTCCTACATAATTTAGAAGCTTTTCTTTAACAATTTTCCCACATAGAGTACTCACATACAACTATCACGTATGCCTCGAATTGTTTTCATGGCAAAAATGAGAATAAGTTTAGAATTATGTTCATCACTTAAGATGTGCCAGGTGGATAGATTCACCATCCTTCTTCAAAGTGAATGTTCTTTGCTCACAGTTAATTGTTGCATAATTTTAAACCAATCAATCTAAGCCTATAATTACATCATACTCTTTCAATTGATCACATGGAAATTCCCCAAAAAACATCTATCAAAAAAAATAAACACAAGATTTTCAATGTAATCGAATTCCTCGAAAAACATGGATCAAAAAAAATATCTATAAGTCCAAATATATGTGTATTTAAATGTATCCCTAAGGTTTGTGTAAACTTTAAAAAACAATGCTACTACCCAAATCAATCAAGAAACTAACTTTATGCATAGAAATCATACTGAAATTTTAATTACGAAAGCCCTTGGAAAAGAACTGATCACCATGTAATACAAAGTAGAGTTAGAGGACTTATCTTTATGTCTTCTTCTTCAATCACGGTACATTGATCACGCTTATCAATTTTTCTTGTGCGAGCCAATGTATTGCACTGTTTGGACATTCAAACATTTAAAAGTCTGATGTCATTGTTCTTCACAATGGAAGTATAAATTGAGTCTTTTCACCTTCTCCAAGAACTCGACATCACGTTGCCAATGAATAGGTTGTCACTTCTTTTGAGCCTTTTTCTTAGCATAATCTTACCTTGCTTATTGAAGGATTGATCTTTATTTGAATTTTTTGAATGAATCAGGAAAAGTGTTGTATGAGATAAAAGTAGGGTACGCATACTAGAATAAGTTTGTTGCTTTGAAATTTTTGTGAATCATGTGTTATGGACTTCGTTTGAGGCCTTGCATTTAGTTTATTGCAAAATAGTGGCTTATTATCCTTCTCTCTCTAGAATTTTTGAGCTTACAAGGTTGAAACTTGAGATTTGGACGCAGATCTTGACTTAGGACATATCTACCATGATTGTATAGATTGAAGACGTTAAAGTGTTTGCCTCTTACAAGCATTTTCAAATTTGGAATGATTTTCAAGTCATAAGACTCATAAAAGTTCTAGTTTTTCCGACACTCGAAAGAAAAACGTGGGCTTTTCTAATCTTATTAGTGTCCGTGATTCTAGTATATATGTGCTTTTATACATTTTTTTTAATCGTCATGCATGTATTTTTTCTTCCAATTTTTATAGGTATCGGTTAGGAGAGGCAAACATTTAGAATGAGTACTCTCTCCCAAATTTTTGCATGTGACACTCCTAGACGATGAGACTTGTTTCCTATGGATTGTGCTCTTCCTTCATCTTGATGATCAACCTTAATTAGGAAACTGATTGAAACCTTTTGGTGATTGAAATTTATCATATGAAGTGTCCAAGCAATAGGTCCACTTATCATCCATGCCCTTCAAGCTTGAGCTTTGAACTAAGGTTTAAGGCTTGAATTTCAACAACCCTTTAGGAACAACCACTAGACAAAGCTCTTAACTTGGCCTTCACTTGGTTAATCCTCTAGAAGACTTTAATATTAACTTGACTTTAGCTTGAGTCAAGACTCACTTTATAATATTTTTCCCTCCTTGAAGAATATTTTCGTCCTTGAAAACATGAAGCTATATAATGACATTTCCCTAAGGCCATGGTCCAACCTAGGAGCATGATTGTCATTTCTATATGATTTACCTCTTTAAACTTGAAAAGAGGGAAATCTTTTCAATAAGGAGCTAACTCGTTTCCATGTGGCACTTTCATCTATTTTGCATTTCCACTTGACTAAGCACTCTTTGTACAACTGACTACGAGTACATTTTTCTCAAGTACATAGCACCTTTTCACGTTGGTGAGAAACAGAGTTAACTGATATAGGTAGGATTATAGCTTATAGTGCAACCAGGTGATCAAGATCAACCAACTTTTTCTTAGTTCTATTAACATAAAAATCATATGATTTCTAGGCGTTCAATTTCATGACATTGATCCTACCTTTTTGATAACTTTGAAAAGGCCACAATATCTAAGGAATCCAATTTTAAGAATCTCAAACCTTTTTGGAACTCGGGGATACACTTTTTCTCCGGCTTTTTTTGTTTGGGGGGGGCCCGGGGGGGGGGGACCTATCGTTTGGGATCTACATATGTTGGAAGCGAGGCATGTCCAATATGAAGGTTTACAAGCTTTTCTCAACACTAGAAACCTTGCTCATATACACAACTTTAACCAAATAAGATAGAAAAGAGAAGATGAAGTGTAGAAAAAGAGAAATGAGATGTAAACGAGCAAAAAGTGCTACTCTAAAATAACTTAAATTGAGTGATGGAATGACTATACAATGTGTATATGTACAAAAATAACGTAGAGGCTGAATATGTACTTGTACTAGATACAAAGTATGAAAGAAGTATGCCTAAAGTCAAAGAAATAATGTGTGTATGTGCTAGAAAGTGATGATAAATGAACATGTATACGGAATATATGTTGTGTGTACATGTGAAAATCTGCTACAAAACCTGAAACTACTTCTTCTCTGCTGCAGGAAGCGATAAACTACTCTCTATGTTAAGTCAGAGGAAAATGTTTTGATTATAATCATCATTTTACCTTGATGATATGATCATGAAGAATCTCAAAGAATCAGATTTACAATCTTTTAAGCCAGATCTTAAGAAAGTATTTGGTGTTAATCATCTTGGCTCGTTACATTATTATCTTACATTAAATTCATATACAAGGATAATTGTATTTATATGATATAAAATAAGTACATTGAGAAACTTTCTAAAAGGTTTGAAATGCAAGATTCTAACCTATGCAAACTCCTATGTTAATGTGTCTTTACAACCAGAAGAAGAGTCAAAACATTTTATTGCTACTATATATAGTCCATCAGTTGGATGATTGATATATCTTTCTAATATACATGTCTTGACATTCAATTTGTTGTTTCTCAAATATCAAGGTTCATGCACAAACCTCTTAAAATTCACTGTAAACCGTTAAACAAATTTTCAGATATTTGAAAGGAACTGTGAATTATGCTATGGTCTTTCCTGAATCACCACATTTTATACTTCAAGGATTTGCATGGGCTCATGACAGAGACTCAAGAAAGCGTACTAGTGGCTATTGTTTATTTGTTGGAGGATGCACAATATACGGATGTCTTTTCAACTACTCTTCAAGCTACATGGATGCAAAAAATTTTGAAGTTGTCTTGACATTTATGTTCATCTTCCTATGTATATATATTCAAATAGTCGAAGTGCTATTACTATTGCTATTGGTATTGCTAAAAATCCTATTCATCATGCAAGGACAAAGCATGATCAAGTTCATTATCATTATATTCGTGACCAAGTATCTAAGAAGCACATTGAGCTCATTTATGTTCCTACAAGTCAAAATGTAGGAGATATTTTTACAAAGTCATTATCCAGTGTCATTATCCAGTGAGTGAAAGACATCAAAAATTAAGCAGATTATTAAATCTTACCCCATTATGACATTGCGGGGGGATTGTGGAAAAACAATATCTTATAAAGGGGTTTAACCTTAATTTCCAACAAACCCTACAGTCTACTTTTCAAAAATGATCAAAATGGCGAAAAATTATTATTGCATATTCTTATAGTACTCTTCAAAAGCTATCTAAAGATATATCACATGGGACCATTTGAAACCTAAACTTAAAGAAAATGCAAACCCTAATTTTCTGATTTTGTGCTTTTCAAAAGATAAGCACATCAAATAGTAGATCTCTTCATGTTGAGCAAGGAGAGTTAGTTTTCAACAAAAGACAAATTCAATTCGCCCATTAATTATGTCATCGTTATTTTCATATAAGGAAAAGCAAAAATTAACAAATTGACTCATGTGAATTGCATACAACGGCTTTTTTAGCTTTTTTCGTGATATGGGACATGGGGGCTTTGAGCTATAAATACACCATTAAGGGGGCACAAGATATATCACTCATACTTACTCTCAGTGTTCGTCAAGGTGAAGGTGCTGCCTTAGAAGGACTTCAAACTGATTTTTGGTGATTTGTTGCTCCACTCTTCTTCTTTACACACCCCCAAGAGTGTATACCTGCTGATTTTAGTAAGTGGTTGTTATTGCTTGGTTATCCTTCAAGCCTTGTTGTTGTACCACGTTTTTCTACCTACTACCTCAAGAGGAGAAGGCTACTCCTCTTAGTATGAATCAAAGAAAATGTGCTCCAATTTCTCTCACAAGGGGAAGCACAAGTACCTTGTGAGAGAATACGAAGAGCCAATGCCTGCAAATTGGGTGTATGCGCCCCAAAAGACTCCCACGACATCACACCATGATGCATTCTTTTTGGATCTTTAGCCAGTTATCTTCCAAATGTGCCAGACATGGTCTTAAAAATATGTAACTCATCAAATAGTACACCTTGTTTATCAACATCATTATGTGTATATCTTTCTATTACATCCATCAACCATCATTATCTTCTCCATCCTTCTCAGGATATCTCTCTCTCTAAACGGGATGCAAAATATATGCTGCAACATGAATGGGAGAATGTAGCATATTCCATCTCCCAATGCATAATGCTTTGACTTCCTCAAGTATTACATTATCAATACCATCCAATTTTCCAATTTTCTCTATTATTCTATCTGTAAGCTCATA